>JAJOOR010010593.1:0-36346 GCA_036250505.1 Solanum acaule | reverse complement strand
CCTCCAAAGTAGACCCTTGAAAAAGGCTTCACTTGGAAATTTTGGATTTTGATACGGTTGCTCTAAAATTTGGGTTAGACCCATTTCCCACTCAATTTGACCCCCTAAACAAGAATATGAAGTCGGATTTTCGAAAAACGAAACTGATTTTTTTAGATATAGCTAAACAAGTTTCCGGTAACTTCCGAAGCACATTTTTAAGAACTTTTTGGGTCATTTCAGTTCCATTCTTGCCCAAATATAGTATAGTTTTGCCTGTGTTGTTAGTTCCTCAATGTGATTAAACTGGATAGACTCTGCACCTGCAAAATTAACAACTAAATTAGTTAAGAAATCTGCCATCGAGCTCCCTTCTCTGAAAGTATGAACCATAACCACTTTTTTATTGACCATAACATCCTTGATCTCCCTAATGTCTACTGATATGGCCCATGGAACTTCCCAATTACCATCCAAGATCTTCTTATAATTAAAGAATATGTCTCCATTATCAAGGGTAAAAGATTATGGCTTAAGCAAAACAATAAGCCATCTTTAAAACCTTAAATTTCAGCCTCTAATGCTAAACAAAACTCCAACTTGCTAACTCTATGTAACACCCCATTGTTTAGTAGGTAAACTAGAGCCTTACGTAAGGGTTCTAGAGCTTTACGTTAGAGTTTGAGTCGTGAATTTAGCTTTCCGTATTTAGAGTGAAGGGTTTAGGGTTAATACGTCAAGGTACGACCCCCCCCCCCCAAGGACCAACCAAGGATCCTTGAGGAGGACCCTAAAACAACCCCCAAAATCTGTCCCAAGGTAGACTACCCACGATGGGGACTCACACCCCGTGGGTCCACCCACACCCCGTGGGGGAGGGTCGTAGGTCAAGACCTACAACCAGGTTCCAGTACCTCCACCCATGAAGGACGAGCATGGCCCGTAGGTCAGGATCTCGTGGGTGAGGCAACCTTGTCCCTTAGGTCGGTTAGTGAAGGGGATTAGGGAATATTCTAAAATTAATTAGTTGTTAAGTAGGGTTGTTTTATTAGTAATTAGACCAACTATATAAAGCTAATAGACCCCTAAATACTTTGATCTAAATCATTATTTCAATTCACCCAAAGAGACCCAATTCCCTTCTAGAAATTCTCTCTAGGAAGCAAAAAAAAAGAAGACGAGAAGCAAGTTAGGGAAAATTCCTCCATTGATGCAAGCTTTGTGAGGGATTTATAATCAAGGTATTATAGCTTATGCATCCATGGATTCTTCCATCCATGGAGCCCCCTAGATTTCCCCCAATTGTGAAGTTAAACCCCAATTCTAGCTAGGGTTTCTTCCAACATTGTGGTTAAGTTGAGTATGATTCCAATTGAGTGGATAGTACTTGCTTATGATTGATTTAGTATTGAATAATGCTATTATGATGATATTATATGTTTTCCATGGCTAACCCTAGTTTATTTGATGAAATTATAGTAATGTGGGTTTATGCCATGAAAGGTGAAATTGAGGATTCCTAGATGATCTTCTAGAATTGATGACTTGTATAGTAATTATTCAAGAATAAAAGCAAGTAGACATGAATTGAAATAGATTATAGTATATTTGATGGATCATGACTAGTAAAGCTTGAAGTTGAACCTTTATGATGATTTATGACTAGAATTACTTAATAATGAAGTATGTGATTAGAATGCCTAAAAATCTAGGTATGTATGATGATTGTAAGAAGTAAAGCTTTGAGAGTAAGGCTTGTAGTCATGAATGTTGATCACTAGGGTTTTGAAAGTAAAGTAAACATGAATGTACTAGGAATGTTAAGGCTTAGAGAGTAAAGCTACTTGCATGTTGAATTGTATATGGTATTATTGTGGAAGAACCTTACCAACATTACCTATGTTATGAGTATATGAGATTATGCATGTAATGATTTGAGTACTTGAATTGTGTTTATATCCATGTCTAATGTAGTTATTCTAGATGTGTTGATTTGATATGAGCTTTGACCTTGAAAAGGCAATATATGATATTATGCATGTTTTATGAAACTTATGTATATGTTGTAAGATCATTTGGATAGTAAAGTGATTATAACTATGTTGTGATTGTGGTGTTGTTGAAAGATTATCCTCACATACACACTTATGCATGACCATGAATGAAGTGTCCATGATTATGATAATATTAGTGTGTTAATTGAAAGGCTATTCTCATAAACACATAATGAACATGATGTGAGAGATTTCCTCACAATATGATGATTCTAAGGTTGAAAGGTTATTATCACCTACTTGAATCTATGAGCTATCTTATGAACTATGTTAGATTGAGTGTCAAGACATTCTTCCATAAACATGAACTTAAGTCAAGAATTAATATGAACTAACGGGAATTATGCTTAGCATCAAGTGTATATTGATGTGAGATGGAAACTCCCCCGTCAGAAAGGGCGGGTTTTTAGAAGGAATCTCTTCCGTTAGAAAGGGCGGATTCCTTGAAGCAATCTCTTGAGATGGAATCTCCTCCGTCAGAAAGGGCGGGTTTCTAGTGACAATCTCTTTATCCCATAAACTACATGCCCCCATCGGTTATTTAGCTATTGGATCCACCTAAAGCTAACACGTCATAGTCCTACCTTAGGCAAGTAGGACAACCCTTTTTGGTGTGGGCAACACTGGATTCCATGAAGATCACATGGTCTATGTTGGTTAAGTCTAATTCCCACTATGACAAGAATATGAATTGTGAACTATGATTACTCAAGAAGCTTTACTTAGTATGGGTGAGAGTATGAGATCTTATTTATGCATTGCACAAGTATGCTTTAAGGGTAGTTGTGGTATGTTACTTTTATGTTATGATGGTCTATGTGATGAATAGGCTTGTGACTTATGCTTATGATGTATATTTGATGGATTGTTGCCATAGTTGCCTTCCATGATATGATTGACTAAAGGTGATATATTCCCTTGTCTATGAGAAGTAAGCTAAGGATGAGATCAAAGATGCTAAGTATGTACGATGACCTAAGGTAGTACTTAGTGTGGGTGAGATTATGAGGTCTTATCCATGCATTGCACAAGTATGACTTGAAGCTACTTATGGAGTGTTTCTCTTGGTTATGAAGAACTAAGTTTTGACTATGCTATGAATATGAAGTATCTCCTATGTTCAAGTCCATGCCTCATGATGACTAATACTTACATTATGTCTATGTTGGAGGTTATGCTTATGGTTATGTAGTTACCTCTTGTGTTTATAGCCTATGTCTTGTTATGATGTCTCTTATGTACATGACTTATGTTGTTGTCTCTTATTATTAAGGTGTATGCCTTATGTTGACTAATGCCTCTTATATGCTTATGTTGATGATTTATGTTAGATATCATATTTAGTACATTATTGTACTAATGCATACTTTTTCCTACATTCTTATCAAATGTAGGGTTTGGCGATTTTGACTTCCATCCTCATGGCTAGGTGCATAGTAGATCAAGAAGAGAAGTTTGGTGAGTCCTCATAGCATTCGAGGGATTGACCACTATGTCCTTTATATTTCATTTTATGTTTTAGACTATTGTATGGGCAATGTCCCAAGATTTATTCAAAGTTGTAATAGATGGTTTGAGACAAAGATTTATAGACTTTCGCTTGCTTTTATGAAAGACTTCGATTGTATGGAAAAATATTTTAAATTTCCGCACTTTTCTATTATCTTATGTTATGATATGCTAAGTAACTTGTATGAGACCCTTTCGGGGTCAAGTATGCCATGTTACATCTAGGGTGTACCCTTGGGTCGTGACAGACTTGGTAATCAGAGCACAAGGTTTAGAATGGTTCTAGGATGTCTCAAACCACGTCTACTAGAGTCTTGTTCATAAGTGTGAAGCGCGCCACATTTATGAATAGGAGGTTATTGGATGTTTAGTAAATCTCACTTCTTCATTCTCTAAGTCGTGGTCTCTTCCCTACTCCTTATCTGATGGTTTAAGGATATGACTACTCGAATGGATCATGCTACAAGGATCGAGGGAGAAAAGGTTGGTTGTGATGCCAATTATGGCTATGTGACTAAATTGGACTTGATATGCTAGATTTAGATGTCATCCATAGGATTGATTGGTAGTATTATTGTTATGCTCCTATGTGATTGTAGAACCCGTATAGTCAGTTGGTTAGTTCCTGAATGAGCCTATTCAAGAGTGGGAGGGGGAAAATCTATGCCATAAGTTTGGATTATGTTTTGTCTTAAAGTTGACTTTAAGGGTTGCATGTACCACCTAGTTAAGGTAGGGGAAAAGAGTTCAAGTGTGGACCAATTTCAAAGAGTTAGTTATCTTTTAAGATGGATCTTAAGTATGGTCATTTATAGTAGGGTGTTTAGATAATACCTAGATATGATTGGTTGGTAGATCCCACCAAAGGTGATGATATGGGTTAAAATGGTTTAGAATTGTCTTAATCCGACCTTAGTAGAATTGAAAGAGACATGAGGGTAGATGTTTGGCCGGCAAAGAGGTTTCTTTAATTGAGGTGAGAGTGATCACAAAATGAGGGATTGTCCAAAGGCAAAGGTTATGAGAAGAGATGGTAAGCAAGTTCCTCCTAATGGTTCTAGTATGTGTTTTATGCTTTATTAGATTCCGGTATTGCTTATATTTTGTGACTTGATAAGTTAGACCTTGAAGTTGTCTTTAGTATGAATGGGCTTCATTGTTGTTATATGATATTGATGGTAGAACCCTACTTGGTCATTTTGAGCTTTGGGTATGATGATAGATGTGATAAATAAGGTGTTTTAGAAATGCTTAAATGTGGTGAGTGAATAGACTCCTCTTAAAAGTGGTAGTGAAATCCACCATGGGTTAGGTTGATCTTGTGTGATAGATGTGAAAGCTTAAGTAGGACTTGCTCCGACCTTAAAATTGGAAGAAATCATGTTTAGAAGAGTCTGTATAGGCTAACTACCAAGGGGGAGATGATGTGCTTAGATAGCAAGGTCGTTGAGTGTTCTTGATGTTCATGATTTATGTTGGCTTGAAATTCTCACCATGAGAGGTGTAGTGGGTTTTGGGAAGTTTAGTCCCGATTTTGTAGGCTCATATGAGATCTTGAGTGGAGTTGGTAAGGTTGCTTGTGAACTAGAGTTACTTAATGAGTGGTATCGGGGTATGCAGTTTTCCATGTCTCTAGGATATAGAAGGGTGTTGGAGATCCGACATTCATGAATTCCTTAAGAAGAATTGGGAGTTAATAAGAATTTCTATAATTTAGAAATACCGGTAGGAATCTTAGACCGGCAAGTTAAAAAATGAGAAGAGAAAGGAAGTTGCTTCAATGAAAGTGTTAAGGAGTGGTCTTTGAGTGAGGGTTTTAGGTGAGGGTGCTACTTAGAAGGCCAAGGGCCAATAAGAAGTCCCGATATCCTCATCCTTTTTCCTTGTATTCCTCCTTTAGCTTGATATGATAAGCTCTTCTTAGTGTATTATGTTTTGGAATCAAGTGTGTTTTAGATGTTTCCATGATTTCCTTATATTGTGCATGTTCATGAAAGCTTGTATTTTGAAAGGAAATGAAGTTGCATGATTAATTTTCCTCATGTTGTTGTGCATTTAGTATGAGTTGTATATTTGACTTCATGAGATGAATAGATGAGCATGCCTTAGTTCGGAGTTGAGAGATTCCTCCTTGAATAAATGCTTTTGAGAGTAAATTGCATATGAGCTCCATGAGAGTATGTTGAGCATGATGTAGTTTGGAGATGGAAGTTCCTTCTTAAATATGAGTAGATGTATAATTTCATGCATTTTGGGTTGTTAGATGTAGTTCCTACTTCCTTGTATTGCATTGAATATGTTTATCTTGGAGTTGAAGTTTTCCTCCTTTCTTTGTGTACATTTAGATGAGTTGCATGCATGATTGATTGCTAGTTTAGAGTTGTGACCTTAAGAAGTTCCTAGAGTGTAACACCCGAAAAATTAATAGGTGAAACTAGAGCCTAACGTTAGAATCTTAAAATTTTATGCCTAATTTTGGAGTTATAAAATAGTCCAAAATTTGACCAAGTATAAGTTTAAGAGAGGGTTCAAGGAAGGTGAAAGGCTTCACTACCCTTAGAAGCACTCTTGAACTTTTCCTTAGCCGTGTGGGCAAAAGGCATTGTTCAAGGGAGGGTTCAAAGAAGGTGAAGGCCTTCACCACCCTTAAAAGCCTCCTTGAACCAATGCCTTAGCCGTATAGGCAAGGACGCAAGTTCACATGAGGCTTTAAGGCTCGCCCGTGAAAGGCCTCCACTAGCTGTACAAATCCCTCATGGACTTTGCCTTAGCCAAATTTGGCAAGAGGGCAGTCCACGTGAGAAGGACCGTGGAGGACTCCACTGCACGTGGAACACCTTGCGTGCGGGCTGCCTTAGCGCGCCTAGGCAACACACGTGTGCAAGTGAGGGCCCACGGCAGATGGACATGCCCACTGCCCGTGTACACCCATGTGAACATGCCTTAGCTTTAAAAATCTTAAGGTACAAGTCCAAGGGAGGGTCCACGACAGGTAGACCACTCTAAGGCCCTTAAAAGCTCCCATGGACTTTGCCTTAGTTTTATTTGGCAAGTCCATGTGGGCAAGGGGTGTTTTTGTAAATATTATTTTCAAGTCCTATTTTTAAATGGGTATATTTTATATTATTTTTAAATAAGTATATAAGGTATTTTATTTAAGTCATTAAACACCCAAACTAAATCACTTTCACAAAGACCCAAATCAAAATCAAAAGTTCATCTTTCTTACAAAAAATCTCTCTCTAAAAACCCAAGAAGAAGAAGGGTGAAATTGAAGCTTGGGTTGCATGATTTCGAGGGATTTTCATCAATTTCTTCAAAGATTCACCCTCAAGGTATGGTAGTCTTCATCCTTGATTAAGTTTGATTCAAGGAGCCCTATCAAAAGATGATTTCAAGTTTCCAAAATCCCCCAAAAACCTAGGGCTTTCAATCTATGCATGGGTTCAATTCCAAAACATTTTCAAAGGTTTATATATGATGAATTATGAATGGATTGTTGAATTAATGATGAATTATGGTGAATTTCCTCTATGAACCCATATTTCTCCCAAAATCCTAAGTTGTGAATTGCGATTGGGAATTGATTGATCATAAAAGTAGGTTGAATTGTTTATGTTTATATTGAATTAGTTATTGAATCATGTTAATTCCCTTATCTAATGTAATATTCTAGATGTTTGTGTTGAGATTGATTCATCGCCTTGGAGGGCAATTTCATAAAGGATGTATGTATGATTATGATGTGAAGTATATGTATGTGACCTAAATTAAAGTATTATGGTCATGTTTAGAATGTAATTGTGTTATGATTGAAAGTTTATTCTCAATTAACACTCATGAATGATGATGATAAAATGTGAAAGGTTTCTATAATGTGATGTTGTATCTTGAATTGGTAGGCTTAGGCATTATTTTCTTGTATAAATGAAAGTAATGTGGATTGTTGTATCTTGAATTGGTAGGCTTGGGCATCCTTTTCTTGTGTAATGAATGTGTCTTGACTCAATGAATATGAATCGATAGGCCTATGGCATTCCTTTCATACATGACTAATGAATGTGTCTTGACATAATGAATATGAATCGATAGGCTTATGACATTCCTTTCCTAAAGAGTCAATGAACTAATGTACCATGAATAGATAGGCCTATGGCATTCCTTTCATGTGTATACTAATGTAATGATGAACCATGAATCGATAGGCTTATGACATTTCTTTTATGAGGATTCAATGAGCTATCTTAATAATGTACCATGAATCGATAGGCTTATGGCATTCCTTTCATGTGTAATAATGTACCATGAATCGTTAGAATTATGACATTCCTTTCATGTGTAATAATGTACCTTGTGTCGATAGGCCTATGACATTCCTCTCATGTGTAATAGTGTTAAAGTAATGAAATAGTCTATGGGAATGGAGGCTAAGCACCGAGTGGATATGGTAAGATGGAAACTCTCCCCACGTTAGGTTAGGGTTCCAATGAACATCTTCATATCCCTTAACTATGTGCCCACATATGATATTAGCTAGTGGATCCACCTAAGCTAAAATGTTACCGGTCCTACCTTAGGCAAGTAGACCACATCTTTACGGTGTGGGGTTATATGACACCGGATTCCATGTAAGCTCATATGGTCTATGTTGGTTAAACACTTATTCCCATCATGTGAGATGTGCACTATGGTTTCTCAAGGGGTTCTATGAAGTGTGGGTGGTAGTATGGGATGCCATTTATGCATTGCACGAGTATGCTTTGATAGGGTTATAGTGAGTTCTCTACTGTCTTAATGACTAATGAATGAATGTGCTCTTAATGAAGCTAATGGAGAATGTTGACTTATATACTTAATGTAATGATGCATGCTATACTTGGATTGTATTATGAGTTACTTCCTTGTCATGACTTTTGAAATGTGAATGTTCTCTATGTATGAGTATTGTTCAATGATGAAAAAGAGGAATGGTAAGTTCAGTTTTGGTGGCCTTAATATGGTACTTAGTGTGGATGGTGGTATGGGACACTATTTATACATTGCACAAAGTATAGCTTGGGGTTACTTAAGGTGAAAACTTAATGTGATGAAATGACTTGTATGTTGATTATACTTGTATCTTATGCCTCTTATACATATGTTCATGAAGTTTTCTAAAAAATAGCATATGCATGGTTTTCAACCAAAAATTCCTTTTTAAACATGGTTTTTGCATGGCCATCATACTTAGTATATTAAATGTGCTAACCCATATTTCTTCTATTTTTCTACAAAGTGTAGGTTCTGGCATTTGAGTTGATTCTCTCTAGTTGAAGTTTGGATTGAGTTCTTCCAAGGCTAGTAGTATGTCCTCATGGATTCGAGGACAAGTGTTTTTGATGCTTCATGTCTTTCATTGTAATAGACTCTTTTTAGACTTTCTATTGTAAAGGGTCGTGACCCTACTTTTGATTCGAAGATTGTTTTTAGATGGCCATGTGAGACTAGTAGACTTCCGATGTTTTAAAAGATGTTTTCGATTGTATGGATTAAAAGAGATTTAAATTCCGTACTATTTCTATTATCTTATGTGATGACATGCTATGAGGCTTGTATGAGACTTTTTGGAGTCTTGTACACCGTGTCACATCCGGGGTATAGACTCGAGTCGTGACAAATATGGTATCAGAGCACAAGATTTTGGGATGGTTTTTAGGATTGATGTCTCACAAGCCACGTTGAGTAGAGTCTTGTTCATGGGTGTGAATCGCGACACATTTATGAATGAGAGGCTATAAGATGTTAGGAAACTACACTACTTTCATTACTCTTAAAGTTGTGCCTTAGAGTTTAGCTCTATAAGAGTCCTGTTACTAACCCTTCTCTTGTATTTATAGGATATGAATACAATGGGGAACGCAAGAAGGATGGAAGAGGAGAATGTGAATGAGGGAGTTCCTCCCCAAGGTCCTCAGGGTGACCAAGTTCCTCTAGGCAATCAAGTTCCGACTGATCCCCGGCCAATGAAGAAGTTAGGTCGTCTCTTTTGATGATGGCTCAATTCGTAACTACTCAAGCCCAATCAATGACGGCCCAAGCCACTAGGGGTGTTGAGACTCATGTGAACCCTATTGGGAGCACTATGGCTTCTAGGTTGAGGGACTTTATGAGGATGAATCCTCCGGTGTTTCAAGGTTCCAAGGTGGGAAAAGATCCACGAGAGTTTATAGATGAGGTGTATAAGGTAGTTAATGTTATGGGGGTGACTTCTATAGAAAAAGTGGAACTAGACGCTTATCAATTAAGGGATGTTGCCCAAGTTTGGTTCACTCAATGATAGAGTAATAGGCCGGTAGGAGCGGGGCCTATAGATTGGGAAGTGTTCAAGGAAGCATTCCTTGGTAGGTTCTTCCCCCGTGATAAGAGAGAGTCTAAGGTGGAAGAATTTATCAATCTTAGGCAAGGTAACATGAATGTTCAAGAGTACTCCTTGAAATTTACCCAATTGTCTAAGTATGCTCCACATTTTGTGTCTAACCTAAGGGATGAGATGAGTCGATTTGTGATGGGTGTGTCTGACATAGTTGAGGAAGAGTGTCGTACGATAATGCCTGATGTTTGCGTAATCAATACACAACTTTCAATGCAAGTGTCTATGACCGTACAATAGTAAAGTAACCCAACCAAGGGTTGGGGCCGAGTCCCAAGAGAGTGGGCTTGAGAATTAATAGAAAAATAAAATTTAGTTCTAATTAGTCATAGCTAGAAACATTTTCGAATATAAACATGTTAAATCTAAGGGGTGACGCAAGCGTCAATTATCAATGGGGGTTTGTCACAAGTAAACAAAAACACCAAAAATGCAAAGAGTACTAATCAAGGAGATGGAGTTCTTGGGATGTGATAGGAATACGTGATAAACTAAACTATTGGGTACATGCTTTTGATAATAAATTTGTGGAATATTTGTGACTAGGCTAGACTATAGTGGGGGTAAATTCTCTCTCAAGCAACTTACCTCGAATCAACTCAATTTCTCTCAAACACCGAGTTGCCGCATGAAGAACAACCTCCACCTTAGCCCACTCACTCTCTCGAGCTGAGTGTGTGGGAGAGGGACTAGGGTTCAATCTCTCGAGTTGAACCTCATGTCGACCCAATCCCACCAGCCATCAATTTAGTAGTCTTAGTTTTACATCTTCTCTCTCGAGCTAGCCGAAAATACAAAGGTGAAATCATATTTGCAACTACAATTTCATTAAGTTCCACCACAACTACTAAATGAAATCACATCTAAACAACAAATAAATCATCAACAAGCAAGACCCAACAGATAATCGAACCCATATTCACAAAATCACACCCCAAGAATTGGAAAACCTAGACATGTAAAAGAGATATAAATTTATACCAATATCACTTTGCATTCAAATGAGTATGAAGATTTAAGTCTCAAAACAAGCCAAGAGTGAAGAATCCACAAGACCCAAGTCCAAATTCTTGGAGTTGAAACCCTTTGAATCTTCAAGTTCTTCAAAAACCTCTCCAAACTTACAACTCAAAAGTCTATGTTAAAAATTCTATATTAAAAATCTGATATTAAGCTACAACTCTCAATGGGTATTTATAGTTTTCAAAAAATTATGTTGTAGCGGATCATTCGGCGCCGTTAGTCGAGATCGCCAATAAACTCGGTGATCCGCCCTTTGGTAGGTTTCATCGCCGTCTTGCTCTATCCTTCAACATTGATGTGTTTTGGATCATTAGGTGACATAGTACTGCTTCGCGGAACTACTCAGCGACACGCCGACTGCTCTTTTTCACAGTTGATTTGATCCTTTCCTTCAGGGTTCAGCAAAATGGAACAAAAGGTGAGGATAAGACCTTTTGGCAACTCGCCGAACGGGTTCGGCGATTCTCAGATCTTCATTTATTCATTCTTTCAGTTGCCTTTGTTCCTTTTTGCTCAGTAGTGTCCATGCTTTCCCTCAAACTCCAAATACCTGAAACTTAAGGGTTTTCATCAAATATTGAGACAAAATATGCATTTGAGGACACTAATTCTATCAAAATATATCCCTAAATAAGTCCAATTTTTGGACTCATCAACATCCCCAACTTAAACTTTTGTTTGTACTCAAGCAAACTCAAGCTTAGTCATTCAAAAAGGAGGTCTCGAACAGTGCTACACAAGACTCAATTATGAATGGACACAACAAGACTCAAGTTACTTATGCAAAGATCAAATGTGCACTCAAAGATTCAAGTTTTGACTGACTAATATCAAAGAATCTCATGCTCACAATACTTGCTTCAAATGCAAGTTCACGCTCAACCAAAGTGTTCAAATTCCCTCACACAAGGAATGATTCCAATTTCACACACAAAGGTTTAATCATTTAAAGTTCCGGAATCAAATGCAACTCTCACTCTCACAAGGAAGAACACAATGCATGTTTTCACCCATAGGTTTGCTCGTATTTTTCGATCAACATTTGTTTTAGCTCACTCAAGATCAAAAAGGTCCTTTCAAGGCTTGTAATGGGGCTGAGTGCAAAGGTATAGTCATTTAGGCTCATTGATTTTCATCCTCATGAAATGTGGTGTTCACAACACTTTCTTTCCTTTTCCTTCATCATTCTCTTTAGTGCTCATAAGTCATCCTATTATTCACTTTCCAAGGATTGTTTGGAAACCCTATTTCTTTTGTACTTTATTCCACAGATTTTTATTTTTATATTTTATATGGAGGGGTTCCATTTTTTCTCAAAACCATGGGTAAGAGGGACTTTCTTGCACTTCTTGATTTACCTTTTCTTTTCACCACACCCCCAACTTAGGCTTTTGGCCTAAGTTGGCTATTCAAACTAACTACGACTTCATGAGAATTATGGGTAATAGATAAAGAAAGGTTATGATTTCATCAAGTTTCTTCCAAAGAAAGGTAAGGCTCACTGGGTGTTCAAGAGAGGTTCACACACTCACAAGGTTGGTCACAAAAGAGGTATCTGTCAAATTGGCTCACACTCTTTAAAGTTGTCTAATATCATATCAAGAGATATCGCAGAAGGTATGGGACGAGATATCTGAGATAGCTCCGTCGGTCAACAACCAACTAAATCTATACTTCTTCATTACTCGTACAGGCTTGACGGAGTGAAGCTGTATTGAGGGAATGAAAAGCACGGATGCCGTTACAAGTGTTCAAGATAGTTAAAGAGTTGAGGGATATTCCCCCCGGGGGGAATACATGTAATAGCCCCGCGGGGAACCCGGTCCCTAGGCCCCATTGCTGGAAAGGCCCGGCTACTGGATCACTCCAGTGCTTCGGGTACTACGGACCCTCTGCCATCCATTGCAGCAGAGCCGTTTCATGGGCGGGGGGGCCAGTTTCATACGACCAGGTGGAGGTTGCTTCTGTCGCCCTTTCTGTGCAACAGTCCACCAGTAGCGGAAGAGAGGGTTACCGTACATACAAGAGTCTTCCAGTTTCCTCTGACTTTCTCTCTCATTCGCGGAGCGAAGAAAGCGAGGGTCAGCTTCTACTTACTTCCTTCTAGAAGCGAATGTGGTGTGGAAGGGTAAGCGATAGAAAAGTCATCACATTTTAATACATAGTAGGGCCCCAGAACGCTAAAAGGTGCGGGGTCAACCCGGTGGCGCATCGACGTCTTGAGCGAGTGAGAGCGGTTCTGATTGAATTTCAAAGATTTCGCTCGTTGTCAAAGGTTCCCCTGCGGATCATGGCCTTACCACTCGGTCCCCAATTCCTACCATGGGAATATCTATCTTTCTTGTTTCATAGTTTTCAACTGAGCAGCAGACCCGACGCGACTGAAGACCCCACCATGGTATGCGCCAATAAGACCACCAAAGGCGGCCTAGCCCTCTTTCTCCACTCGAGTCTGAAGTTTAGCGGCTTTCATCGTTGACGAACACCTGCGCTAATAAGACAAAGAAATGGAGAGTCTATGCCTTGAATGAATCAGTAACAACGGATTAGTGGAATGAGGGATCAAGAGACGGATAGGTACCCTGTGTGGATCCAGGGGCTGCTTCTGCACTGGCTTTGCTAGCTTGCATGACGGGCTGTAAGACGCTCAATCAATCGGGCGCTTCGATTGAGGATGAAGAAAGAGAATTCTTGGTTCAGGAGCTTTCCTACCGACGATCTTTCTCGGTGTACTGACTAGGGTTAAAATAATTTACCCAGGCATGGGATAAAGGGCAAGAAGAGCCGAGATGGCAAATCGAGCAGCCTATTGCGCTAACGGTAATGGATGAAAGGGAAGAGGAACGAAGTGAAGACGAGGTTTACTCAAACGAGTTGAATAAACTCCTAATTTGGTTTAAAAAACCACTTGTGTAGGTGGGGAAGAAAGAGTCTGAGGTCGGGGTCCTTACTTAGTCGATCGAACTAACGGGGAAAATTCTAGGATTTGTCATGCATGTTTCAAAGTAAGCTCATCACACTAGGCCTTGACATTACAGTCAAACAAGACTCCACACTTTCGCTAGTGTGCAATGATCATCACAAGAGACTCAATTCATATACTAGGCTAGTCATAACGAGATGCAAAGAGTTCACATATTGTCTATGCAACTTCATTTGGCCTCATCGTAGCCGCACATTCATGTTCGTTCGATCATGAGCACTATTCAAGTCATTGGTATTGATCGGAACCGAGACTTTAATTTTGTAAAAGAACAACCACATTCAACACATGCGACGTGGCAAAAATTTTCGAACGAGTTAAAATCATTTTGCAATTTAATAAAAGGAGCCACAATCTCAAACATCGACAAAAAGCAGTGTAAACACAATTTAAGCACAAAACCCAAATATAAACAAAAACACGAGCCACAAATAGCACACAAAAGGTGAGCCTCACCCCACTACAAATAAAATCATTTGTCCACAAATGCAAATAACAAAATATCCAGAATTTAGAATAAAGAAAGACAGAGAGGGAGGTAGAGAAAAATCTTGTCTACACAGTCGCACCATCTGTCTGGGCATCAGTGCCCGATGCCTCACCCTGAGCCTGGGCATTAGTGCCCGAGGTCACCTCAGGGGGAACAACAGTGTCAGCTTCACCAAGGTCTGTTGATTGTGAGTCTGCCAGAAAGACATGCACCGCTCTGCAAAATGCCCTGGCCCATGAAGGAGTATCAGGTTCAAGGGTAATGATTTTCCTGGCAGGAGTGGCCCTCTTGCCCTTGCCTTTCCCAGTAGTTGTGGGTAGTTTCAAAGCTTTTCCATTCGACGTAACTGCATATTCCTTTATCGCACTTCCTTTGGACTTCTTTTGAGCTGGCATTATTCTTTCAGCAGCTTTAGTTTTAGTCATGTCTGCAAAATCTCGAAGAGAAGTTAGAGAAATATTTGACAAAAGCACTGATAAGCTTTGCCGACTCTTTCAGTGAGTCGCCAATATCATTCGGCGATCTAGAGTTAGTCCGCTAAAAAGCTAAAGTGCATAAAGATCCAGGGGAGTTGACAGGGGTAAAAATGAGACTTTTGGTGAGTCACCGGAAGTCTTTGGCGACCTTCAACTTCTCGCCAAAAGTTACAGAATTAACAACACATTTATCATTAAATTAAAGGTGAGATGGGGACGTTAGGTGAACCACCGATTGGTTCGGCGAGCTTGACCCAGCTCGCCAAATGATTCAACGTACCTATTTTCAACTCATCTTCTCGAATTCAACCCTGTAACCACCGAAGACAAAATCAAAGTATGCACTAGTACCATCAAGGTGTGACTAGCACCCAAACACAACCCTTCAAATTTTAACCCAGATTAAGACATACAATCACTGGAATTTAACAGTCACAACTACTCGAGCAAGATTGTCAAATTTAAGCATGCGTGTAAACAATCTAATCCTATCCGGCAGGGTCAGAATACTTTCAACAAGATCTGGCAATTGCAGTTGAGCATAAATTTTTATAAAATAAATTCGGGGCATAGAAAACCGACCTTTTGTGTTGACTACGAAATGATTGAAACACTAGGCGGCAAGATAATCCAATTCTGAGCACAAATCAACCAACCAACATACAATATAGACGCAGAGATATAAAAGTAGAGGTGCAGGAGTGAGTTTGGAAAATGAACAGTGAGGGAGCTTTAAGGATTTTAAGCAATTTACACCTTTGATTTTAAAGACCATCCAGTTTTCTCTTATTCGGCGACATTAGTCATGATCACCAAATCATCACTTACCTCACCGAGTTTTACAGAACTCCCAATCAATGTTGGGAATCCAAACGGCGGTAAGGATTAGGATTGCCGAACAGGTTGGCGATTCGCCAACAATTTCTTGGGCTCGCCGAGTTTTACAGGTTCTAGCTTAAAGTTGCCTTGAGCTCAATGGCAGAATGGATTGGGCTCGCTGACATCTTCGGCGAATTGCTGAATGAAGCTTTTTGTTCGCTAAACTCCTCATTTCCCAACACTTGCCATGCTTTAGCTTGCACAACCAACACACCATTATTTTTAAAACGAACTTAAAATAATAAAAAGGGTTTTGGGTTGCCTCCCAAACAACGCCTTAGTTAATGTCATGGCACGACGCAAGTTAACGTTTAGTCCTCATCCTCGGAGTCAACCATGGTGTAACTAGGCGAGTCCTTGGCAAACAGTGGATAGCGACTTGATACTAACTGATTTATCTGGGCATCTTGTAGCTGAATTGTCATGGAGTTAGATGTTGTTGCTTGATACAGCATGTCGATGTTCTCTTTTATCTCATTCAACATCTTATCTTGTTCTTCGATTTTTTATTGAATGAGTGAGAGGAATTCGTCATCTTGTATGCCCTCCTTCTTCTTCCCCTTTGTACACTCTCGAAGGGGGAAGTGCTTGTCATTTTTCAAGGCCTGTGCTTCCAACTCCATGACTCTTTCGGATAAAAAATCCAATTGAGCTAGCATTTCATCCCACTCTTGCTTTTTTTGGTCTCCTTGTTAGCTTCAACCATGCCATCTAGGAGTTCAGCTACGACTTCAATGGGCTGGTGTAGCATACCACCCGCAAAAAGTTGATTAGCATTACTTTTATTATTGGGTCCAAGACCACGATAGAAGCTTTCTAGTAGCACCTTGTCGGACATCCCATGAGTGGGGCATGGCTGCAGCACTGCCAGAAACTTCAGCCACATGTCTTGAAGGGTTTCATCCCCTACTTGTTTGAACGTTAGGAGGTTGTCTCTAAGGTTCAATAGTTTCAAGAAGGGGTGATCTGTTTGATACCCATAATGATCCTTCATATCCATTTTTCTACTTCAATACACAAACAAGCAACACAAAACAAAACTAAAAATTAAGTAAGTGAACTACAACTAAGAAGAACAAAAAATTTACTTTACTACAAATTCTCAAATTACACCACTCCCCGAAAACAACACCATTTTGATGTTTGTGTAATCAAGACACAACTTCCAATGCAAATGTCTATGATTGTACAATAGTAAAGTAACCCAACCAAGGGTTGGGGTCGAGTCCCAAGGGAGTGGACTTGAGAATTAACAGAAAAATAAAATTTAGTTTTAATTAGTCATAGCTAGAAACATTTTCGAATATAAACATGTTAAATCTAAGGGGTGACACAAGTGTCAATTATCAATGGAGGTTTGTCACAAGTAAACAAAAACACCAAAAATGCAAAGAGTACTAATCAAGGATGGGATTCTTGGGATGTGATAAGAATACGAGATAAACTAAACTATTGGGTACATGCTTTTGATAATAAATATGTTGAATATTTATGACTAGGCTAGACTATAGTGGGGGTAAATTCTCTCTCGAGTAACTTACCTCGAATCAACTCAGTTTCTCTCGAACACCAAGTTGCCGCATGAAGAACTGCCTCCGCCTTAGCCCACTCACTCTCTTGAGCTGAGTGTGTGGGAGAGGGACTAGGGTTCACTCTCTCGAGCTTAACCTCATGTCGACCCAATCCCACCGGCCATCAATTTAGTAGTCTTAGTTTTACGACCTCTCTCTCAAGCAAGCCGAAAACACAAAGGTGAAATCATATTTGCAACTACAATTTCATTAAGTTTCACCACAACTACTAAACGAAATCACATCTAAACAACAAATAAAACATCAACAAGCAAGACCCAATAGATAATCTAACCCTTATTCATAAAATCACACCCCAAGAATTAGGGTTTTAGCTAGAAATGTAAAAGAGATAGAAATTTATACCAATATCAGTTTGCATTCAAATGGGTATGAAGATTTAAGTCTCAAAACAAACCAAGAGTGAAGAATCCACAAGACCCAAGTCCAAATTCTTGGAGTTGAAACCCATTGAATTTTCAAGTTCTTCAAAACCCTCTCCAAACTAAGAACTCAAAAGTGTATGTTAAAAATTCTATATTAAAAATCTGATATTAAGCTACAACTCTCAATGAGTATTTATAGTTTTCAAAAATTTGTGCTGCAGCGGATCATTTGGCGCCGTTAGTCGAGATCGCCAATCAACTCGGTGATCCGCCCTTTGGTAGATTTCATTGCCGTCTTGCTCTATCATTCAGCATCGTCGTGTTTTGGATCATTGGGCGACATAGTACTGCTTCGCGGAATTGCTCGGCGACATGCCGACTGCTCCGTTTCACCGCCGATTTGATCCTTTCCTTCTGGGTTCATCACATTGGAACAAAAGGCGAGGATAAGACCTTTTGGTGACTTGCCGAACGGGTTCGGCGATTCTCAGATCTTCATTTCTTTGTTCTTTCAGCTGCCTTTGTTCATTTTTGCTAAGTAGTGTCCATGCTTTCCCTCAAACTCCAAATACCTGAAACTTAAGGGTTTTCATCAAATATTAAGACAAAATATGCATTTTAGGACACTAATTCTATCAAAATATATCCCTAAATCAGTCCAATTTATGGACTCATCCACGCTTCATGATGATATGAACATCTCTAGGCTTATGGTATATGCTCAATCAATTGAGGAGTCCAAACTTACGAGAAAGAATAGGGAGTTAAAGAGAGTTAGATTCGATGAGCAAGGGCAACCAAGGTACAAAAAGAGGGCTTCTAACCAAGATTCTTCAAACACTCCTAGGGTTAACCAAGAGAAAGGTAATGTGTCTCCATTTCCTAAACCTAATTGAACCACTTGTGGGAAGAAGCATTATGGGAAGTGCCTAGCAGGTACTAGTGGGTGTTATGGTTGTGAAAAAAGTGATCATCAAGTGAGAAATTTCCCTACACTCACGGCCAAAGGAAGAGAGGCTAAACAAGCTTCCCTTAATGGCCCGGATCTTAATGCTCCAAAGACTAATCGTTTCTATGTACTTCAAGCTAAAAAGGACAAAGGAGCTCTTCCGGATGAAGGCACCAGTAAGTGATGATTTCTTATAGTTGTCAATGTCTTGTTAAGGTCCCTACGCTATTTTTATGTTAAGACTTAGTATGGGTTTACTCATAAGGGGGAGATGGTTTGTTGAATAGTAAGGTTGTTGAGAGTTCCAATATCCTTATCTCTTTCTTCTATTCCTATTCAAGCTTAAGACAAAGAGTTCCTCGTGACTTGTTTCATGTTTTGGAGTCATGTGTGATTATGTGTTTACATGGTCTCCTTATGTTATGCATGTTCTTGGTGAATTCTTGTTTAATGAGAAAATGAGTTTTCATGGTTTTTATTCCTCATGTTGAGGTGCATTTAGTATGAGTTGCATATATGCTTCATGAGATGAATTGTTGAACATGCTTAAATGTGCTTTTGAGAGTAGTTGCAAAATTTTCTTCATGATGTTATGATGAGCATGCTTTGAGTTGGAGAAGGTAATTTCTCCAATGATATGAGGAATGTTGAAGTTTTCATGCATAATGGGTTTGTAGATGTAGTTCCTACTTCTTTGTGTTGCATTGAGTATATTTAGATAGAGTTGATGTTTCCTCTTTGTTTTGTGCATTGATTATGATGTTTCATGCATGTTGGGCTGCTAGTCTTGAGTCTTTAATTCTGTAAGGTGTTTGAAGTGTCATTCGAGAACGAATGTTCCCAAGAGGGAGATAATGTAATGCACAGAAAATTAATAGGTGAAACTAGAACCTAACGTTTGAGTCTTAAAATTTTATGCATAATTTTGGAGTTATAAAATAGTCCAAAATTTGACCAAGTATAAGTTTAAGAGAAGGTTCAAGGAAGGTGAAAGGCTTCACTACCCTTAGAAGCACTCTTGAACTTTGCCTTAGCCGTGTAGGTTAAAGGGATTGTTCAAGGGAGGCTTCAAGGAAAGTGAAAGCCTTCACCACCGTTATAAGCCTCCTTGAACCAATGCCTTAGCCGTATAGGTAAGAAGGCAAGTTCACGTGAGGCTTTAAGAGTCGTGAAAGGTCTTCACTAGCCGTACAAGTCCCTCGTGGAATTTGCCTTAGCCAAATTTGGCAAGAGGGCAGTCCACATGAGGGTCCAAGGACCATGGAGGACCCCACTGTACGTGGAACACCTCGCGTGCGGGCTGCCTTAGCGCGCCTAGATAATGCACGTGTACAAGTAAAGGCCCACAGCAGGTGGACATGTCCACTGCTCGTGTACACCCTTGTGAACTTGCCTTAGCTTTAAAAATCTTAAGGCACAAGTCCAAGGGAGGGTCCACGGCTGGTAGACCACTCCAAGGCCCTTAAAAGCTCCCTTGGACTTTGACTTAGTTTTATTTGGCAAGTCCATATGGGCAAGGGGTATTTTTGTAACTATTATTTTCAAGTCCTATTTTTAAATGGGTATATTTTATATTATTTTTAAATAAGTATATAAGGTATTTTAAGTCATTAAACACCCAAACTAAATCACTTTCACAAAGACCCAAATCAAAATCAATTTGATTCATCTTTCTTACAAAAAATCTCTCTCTAAAAACCCAAGAAGAAGAAGGGTGAAATTGAAGCTTGGGCTGCATGATTTCGAGGGATTTTCATCAGTTTCTTCAAAGATTCACCCTCAAGGTATGGTAGTCTTCATCCTTGATTAAGTTTGATTCAAGGAGCCCTATCAAAAGATGATTTCAAGTTTCCAAAATCCCCCCAAAACCTAGGGCTTTCAATCTATGCATGGGTTCAATTCCAAAACATTTCCAAAGGTTTATATATGATGAATTATGAATGGATTGTTGAATTAATGATGAATTATGGTGAATTTCCTCTATGAACCCATATTTCTCCCAAAATCCTAAGTTGTGAATTGCGATTGGGAATTGATTGATCATAAAAGTAGGTTGAATTGTTTATGTTTATATTGAATTAATTATTGAATCATGTTAATTCCCTTATCTAATGTAATATTCTTGATGTTTAGGTTGAGATTGATTCATCGCCCTTGAAGGCAATTTCATGAAGGATGTATGTATGATTATGATGTGAAGTATATGTATGTGACCTAAATTAAAGTATTATGGTCATGTTTAGAATGTAATTGTGTTATGATTGAAAGTTTATTCTCAATTAACACTCATGAATGATGATGATGATAGAATGTGAAGGGTTTCTATAATGTGATGTTGTATCTTGAATTGGTAGGCTTAGGCATCCTTTTCTTGTATAAATGAAACTAATGTGGATTGTAGGCTTGGGCATCCTTTTCTTGTGTAATGAATGTGTCTTGAATCAATGAATATGAATCGATAGGCCTATGTCATTCCTTTCATAAATGACTAATGAATGTGTCTTGACTTAATGAATATGAATCGATAGGCTTATGGCATTCCTTTCCTAAAGAGTCAATGAACTAATGTACCATGAATAGATAGGCCTATGACATTCTTTTCATGTGTATACTAATGTAATGATGAACCATGAATCGGTAGGCTTATGGCATTCTTTTCATGAGGATTCAATGAGCTATCTTAATAATGTACCATGAATCGATAGGCTTATGGCATTCCTTTAATGTGTAATAATGTACCATGAATAGATAGGCTTATGGCATTCCTTTTATGTGTAATAATGTACCTTGGGTCGATAGGCCTATGGCATTCCTCTCATGTGTAATAATGTTAAAGTAATGAAATAGTCTATGGGAATGGAGGCTAAGCACCACGTGGATATGGTAAGATGGAAACTCTCCCCATGTTAGGTTAGGGTTCCAATGAACATCTTCATATCCCTTAACAATGTGCCCACGTCGGATATTAGCTAGTGGATCCACCTAAGCTAAAATGTTACTAGTCCTACTTTAGGCAAGTAGACGACCATGTGAGATGTGCACTATGGTTTCTCAAGGGATTTTATGAAGTGTGGGTGGTAGTATGGGATGCCATTCATGCATTGCATAAGTAGGATTTGAGAGGGCTATAGTGAGTTATCTAATGTCTTAATGACAAATGAATGAAGGTGCTCTTAATGAAGCTAATGAAGAATGTTGACTTATATGCTTAATGTAATGATGCATGCTTTACTTGGATTGTATTATGAGTTACTTCCTTGTCATAACTTATGAAATGTGAATGTTCCTTATGTATGAGTATTGTTTAAAGATGAAAATGAGGAGTGGTAAGTTCACTTTTGGTGGCCTTAATGTGGTACTTAGTGTGTGATACGATTCTCATAAGAAGAATCACAATAAACAGCGTAAAACAAGAAGGATAGAAGAAGAGACACAAGATAAGAAACAATTGGCAACTAAAGGATGTATTAAATCCAATAACCTCCAATATAGATCCTAACAGGCACCTAATCCGGATAAATAGATTGACAGAAGAAAAGGAAATCAAAAGCAACCTAAAGGTATATTAAACCTAAATATCTCAATCGATTAATCCACAATCAAGCACCGAATATCTTACGAAGACCTCAAGGGATTCAATATCCCAAGCAACCCTCGTCTCTAAGCAACTATCAACAAAAGCTTGAAACCAAGCTCTCAACACTCACACAAGGAGTTCAGGTTTTTAACCATTTTCAACAAAACAAATCTACCTAAAATGAACCCCTAAAGGTCTATTTATAGTTTTAGGACTTATAACATAGATGGGTCCAAAAGTGACCCGAAATGGGCCAATGAGCGAGCCAAATGGCTCAGTGATCCGCCAAATAGGTTCGGCTAGAACCCTGCTCATTGGCTTTTCCTTGGATGGCTTGCTATAAATTTCGGCGGTCTGGGGTTCAAAGGGCGATGCGCCGAATGTCCTCCATGCTCGCCGAATGGGCAGCCTTTCTCTGCAGCTCATTGGATCAGTCGGCGATCCTAAAACCCTCGCCAAAGGGGTTCGGCGAGTCGCCAAAGTGGCTGGCACTTCGCCGAATGGAGCAACACTTTATTTTGCTCTTCCTTGCCTCGTTAGACCTCCCACGCTCCAAGCTATCATCCACATAGGGTGTTGCTCAGCTGGGAGTTCTTTTAAAGAGCATTTTTAAAGCCCACGAACCTCCATCCTTGAGAATGATCCATCAATATGTTGAAATTCGTGAATGAATGGTTTGGGGGCAATCTGTATTGCATCATTCTCCCCTTCTTGAAAAGGATTCGTCCTCGAATCCATACCTTGCAAAATCCTAGGGGGAGCAAAAAAGAACAAAATCCTCATGACATAAGGGTTAGTGTTAGCAATAACAATTTCATCACCCTGCCAAGGATGCACAAACTTAACATATAACGAAGTATCACAAATATCAACAAAGGGTCTATAACCCATCAAAGCAAGATATACTTAGCTAAGCAAGACATATTGACAAAGGGGTAGAGCAAAGGAACCAATACACTTAAACAATCTCATATGTAAGCCCTCATTGGTTCCACATCCAAACAAGCACAAGACCTCCCTTATGTCAAGTAGCACATGAACACTCTCATACCTAAGTGTGAAGGCACAAGTAGTGTTGACCCAAATTAAGACCCCATCCAATGCACTAGATAACTTCAAGAGAATAATTATTCCCAATTCATGAGAAGGTTCAAGTACATAAGTATTCCCCATCCAAATTGGTAAACATACCTCATTCAAGCAAATTGGATCAAGTAATAACATCACGGAAGAATCATGCAATTGACAGATGGGGTTACTACCACACTCAGCACACTTAAAGACGACACCGGGACAAATGGAAAAGGATTGCATAGCATCGAGTCAAGGAGACTCTCATTTTCCCAATTTACACCACTACTAACATAAGATATGCAACCCACACAAGTATGAGTATCATCATATGCAAGTAGATAAAAGTGAGTCCTCGAATCTATAACGACCCGAGAGCACCCCCTAGTCGTTACCGGCGTATTCGACCTCGAAGAGGTCTCATACAAGCCCTTAGCATTCATCATAGCATGTATCATAGAATAAAATCACGGAAAATTTAAAACTTTTACTTTGGAAGTTCAACTTCACTTCATATATGAAAAACAGAATCTAACTTCGTCACAATGTACCATCTAGACATAGACATATCGAAAATGGGACTTAGGCCTTACATCAATAAGAATTCTAGAAATAGGAAAGTACAATAATGTCTTTTAATCATATAGAAATCATACCATAACATACATACATACTTCATATCTAATTCAAGTGCAGAGGGTTGAGGATGAGGAAACTAGGTCATCAACACCACAACAACACATTAGGTATAGTATCATTACAATCTAAGTAATTCACCTTTCATACTTGAGTTCAAAAAAGAACCAACGTTCATATCTTCTTGCCCTTCACGGGACATTCATACTTTAATTACCAATCAATTCATAACCAATATGTAATACAAGGTAATTCATGAAGTAATACATAATAAACATCAATATAAGCAATTGGCATATTCCCTTCATATCCTTCAAGGCTTCATTCAAAGACTCAACCCTAATTTCATAGAAATTATACATAAACTAGGGTAGAATCATCATACAAACATGAATTACATAACATCACATTCAATTCATAGCCCTCAATTAATATCCAACACAAACTAGGGTTAGAATTAGGAAAAGAATGAGAAACATGGGTCTCATGGGGAATTCTTCAAGAAACCACCAATACAACCTAAATTCATCCATAATTGTTCATATAACATCAATCAAAGTCAGTTTATAACATCAATTTCACTTTAGAAAGAAGACCCACGTTTTATAACATCAATCAAAGTGGCTGGCACTTCGCCGAATGGAGCAACACTTTCTTTTGCTCTTCCTTGCCTCATTGGACCTCCCACGCTCCAAGCTATCATCCACATAGGGTGTTGCTCAGTTGGGAGTTCCTTTAAAGAGCATTTCCCAAGCCCACGAACCTCCATCCTTGAGAATGATCCATCAATACATTGAAATTCGTGAATGAATGGTTTGGGGGCAATTTGTATTGCATCAGTGTGGATGGTGGTATAGGACACTATTCATACATTGCACAAAGTATAGCTTGGGGTTACTTAAGGTGAAAGTTTAATGTGATGAAATGGCGTGTATGTTGATTATACTTGTATCCTATGCCTCAAAGGTCTAGGCCAACTTTTGACCGCATCGGTTTTCTTTGGATCAACTTCTATACCCTCACTAGAAACAATGTGACCAAGGAAAGCAACCGATCTTAGCCAAAACTCACACTTGCTAAACTTAGCATAGAGTTGGTGATCTTTGAGGACTTGCAAAACTGTCCTCAAATGATTCATATGATCTTCCTCACTTTTAGAGAATATTTAAGATGTCATCAATAAAGACAATAACAAATGAGTCTAGATAATTTCTAAACAGACGATTCATAAGGTCCATGAAAGCCGTCGGGGAATTTGTAAGACCAAAGGACATCACTAAGAACTCAAAATGACCATATCTTGTTTAGAAGGCTGTTTTCGGAACATCAACACCTCTCACCCTAAGTTGGTGATAACCCAACCCTCAAATCAATTTTTGAAAAGTAACTCGCTCCTTGAAATTGATCAAATATGTCATCAATCCTAGGGAGTGGATACTTGTTCTTAATGGTCACCATATTTAATTGTCAGTAATCAATACACATACGAAGAGATCCATCCTTCTTCTTCACAAATAACACCAGTCCACCCCAAGGAGATATACTAGGTTTGATGAAACCTTTATCCAACAAATCTTTGAGTTGAGCTTTTAATTTCTTCAACTCCGCCGGGGCCATCCGGTAAGGAGGGATTGAGATGGGTTGTGTATACGGCAATAAATCTATGCTGAAATCTATTTCCCGTTCAGAAGGAATCCCAGGTAAGTCATCGGGAAAGACTTCTGGAAAATCCTTCACTACGGGGACCGACTCCAAAGAAGGAATCTCGGACTCAAGATCCTTGACCCTCACAATATGATAGAGAAAACCCTTAGAAATCAACTTACAAGATTTTAGACATGAAATGATCCTTCCCCTAGGAACATAATTTCCTTCTTTCCATTCTAAAATGGGTTCATTAGGAAATTGAAACTTCACAATTCAGTACCTACAATCTACGGACGCAAAATAAGCATGAAGCCAATCCATCCCCAATATAACATCAAAGTCTAACATATCAAGTTCCACCAAATCAACTAAAGTGACTCTATTTGGCAATGATATGGGACAACCCCTATACACTCTTTTAGCAATTATGGAATGATCCATCCTTGAGAATGATCCATCAATACATTGAAATTCATGAATGAATGGTTTGGGGGCAATTTGTATTGCATCAGTGTGGATGGTGGTATAGGACACTATTCATACATTGCACAAAGTATAGCTTGGGGTTACTTAAGGTGAAAGCTTAATGTGATGAAATGGCTTGTATGTTGATTATACTTGTATCCTATGCCTCTTATACTTATGTTCATGAAGTTTTCTCAAAATTGACATATGCATGGTTTTCAACCAAAATGTCCTTTTTAAGCATGGTGTTTGCATGGCCATCATACTTAGTACATTAAATGTGCTAACCCATATTTCTTCTATTTTTCTACAAAGTGTAGGTTTCGACATTTGAGTTGATTCTCTCTAGTTGAAGCTTGGATTGAGTTCTTCCAAGGCTAGTGGTATGTCCTCATGGATTCGAGGACAAGTATATTTTATGTTTCATGTCTTTCATTGTAATAGACTCTTTTTAGACTTTCTATTTTAAAGGGTCGTGACCCTACTTTTGATTCAAAGATTGTTTTTAGATGGCCATGTGAGACTAGTAGACTTCCGATGTTTTAAAAGATGTTTTCGATTGTATGGATTAAAAGAGTTTTAAATTCCATACTATTTCTATTATCTTATGTGATGACATGATATGAGGCTTGTATGAGACTTTTCGGAGTCTTGTACGTCGTGTCGCGTCCCGGGTGATGACATAAAGTGTCATTCGAGGACGAATGTTCCCAAGGGGGAGATATTGTAACACTCCGTAGTTTAGTAGGTCAACTAGAGCCTTACGTAAGGGTTCTAGAGCTTTACATTAGAGTTAGAGTCGTGAATTTAGCTTCCCATACTTAGAGTGAAGGGTTTAGATTTAACATGTCAAGGTACGACCCCCTCCCCCAAAGGACCAACCAAGGGTCCTTGAAGATGACCCTAAAACAGTCCCTAAAATCTGCCCCAAGGCAGTGACCCACTATGAGGACTCACGTCCCGTGGGTCCACCCACGCCCCGTGGGAGAAGGTCGTGGGTCAAGACCTGCAACCAGGTTCCAGTACCTCCACCGATGGAGGACCAGCATGGCCCGTAGGTCGGGGTCTCGTGGGTGAGGCAGCCTTGTCCCTTAGGTCGATTAGTGAAGGGGATTAGGGAATATTCTAGAATTAATTAGTTGTTAAGTAGGGTCGTTTTATTAGTAATTAGACCACCTATATAAATCTAATAGACCTCTAAATACATTGATCTAAATCATTATTTCAATTCACCCAAAGAGACCCATTCCCTCTAAGAAATTCTCTCTCTAGGAAGCAAAGAAGAAGAAGACGAGAAGCAAGTTAGGGCAAATTCCTCCATTGATGCAAGCTTTGTCAGGGATTTATAATCAAGTTATTATAGCTTATTCATCCATGGATTGTTCCATCCATGGAGCCCCCTAGATTTCCCTCAATTGTGAAGATGAACCCCAATTCTAGCTAGGGTTTCTTCCAACATTGTAGGTTAAGCTGAGTATGATTCCAATTGAGTGGATAGTACTTGTTTATGATTGATTTAGTATTGAATAATTCTATTATGATGATATTATATGTTTTCCATGGCTAACCCTAGTTTAATTGATGAAATTATAGTAATGTGGGTTTCTGCCCTGAAAGGTGAAATTGAGGATTCATAGATGATCTTCTAAAATTGATGACTTGTATAGTAATTGTTCAAGAATAAAAGTAAGTAGACATTAATTGAATTAGATTATAGTATATATGATGGATCATGACTAGTGAAACATGAAGTTGAACCTTTATGATGATTTATGACTAGAATCACTTAATAATGAAGTATGTGATTAGAATGCCTAAAAATCTAGGTATATATGATGATTGTAAGAATTAAAGATTTGAGAGTAAGGTTTGTAGTCATGAATGTTGATCACTAGGGTTTTGAAAGTAAAGTAAACATGAATGAACTAGGAATGTTAAGGCTTAAAGAGTAAAGCTACATGCATGTTGAATTTATTTGGTATTATTGTGGAAGAACCTTACCAACATGACCTATGTTATGAGTATATGATATTATGCATGTAATGATTTGAGTACTTGAATTGTGGTTATAACCATGTCTAATGTAGTTATTCTAGATTTGTTGATTTGATATGAGCTTTGACCTTGAAAGGGCAATATATGATATTATGCATGTTTTATGAAACTTATGTATATGCTTTAAGAACATTTGGATAGTAAAGTGATTATAACTATGTTGTGATTGTGGTGTTGTTGAAAGATTATCCTCACATACACACTTATGCATGACCATGAATGAAGTGTCCATGATTATGATAATATTATTGTGTTAATTGAAAGACTATTCTCATAAACACATAATGAACATGATGTGAGAGATTTCCTTACAATATGATGATTCTAAGGTTGAAAGGCTATTCTCACCTACTTGAATCTATAAGCTATCTTATGAACTATGATGGATTGAGTGTCAAGACATTCTTCCATAAACATGAACTTAAGTCAAGACTTAATATGAACTAAACGGGAATTATGCTTAGCACCGAGTGTATATTGATGTGAGATGGAAACTCCCCCATCAGAAAGGGCGGGTTTCTAGAAGGAATTTCTCCCGTCAAAAAAGGTGGATTCCTTGAAGCAATCTCTTAAGATGGAAGCTCCTCAGTCAGAAAGGGCGAGTTTCTAGTAACAATCTCATTATCCCATAAACTACATGCTTCCGTAGGTTATTTAGCTATTGGATCCACCTAAATCTAACATGTCATGGTCCTACCTTAGGCAAGTAGGATAACCCTTTTCGGTGTGGGAAACACCGGATTCCATGGAAGCTCACATGGTCTATGCCGATTAAGGTTAATTCCCACTATGACAAGAATATGAATTATGAACTATGATTACTCAAGAAGCTTTACTTAGTATGGGTGAAAGTATGGGATCTTATTCATGCATTGCACAAGTATGCTTTGAGGGTAGTTATGGTATGTTACGTTTATGTTATGATGGTCTATGTGATGAATAGGCTTGTGACTTATGCTTATGATGTATGTTTGATGGATTGTTGCCATAGTTGTTTTCCATGATATGATTGACTAAAGGTGATAGATTCCCTTGTCTATAAGAAGTAAGCCAAGGATGAGAGCAAAGATGGTAAGTATGTATGATGGCCTAAGGTGGTACTTGGTGTGTGTGAGATTATGGGGTCTTATCCATGCATTGCACAAAGCATAACTTGAGCTACTTATGGAGTGTTTCTCTTATGTTATGAAGAACTAAGTTTTGACTATGCTATGAATATGAAGTATCTCCTATGTTCAAGGTTCATGCCTTATGATGACTAATACTTACATTATGTCTATATTGGAGGTTATGCTTATGGTTATGTGGTTATCTCTTATGTTTATAGCCTATGTCTTGTTGTGATGTCTCTTATGTTCATGACTTATGTTGTTGTCTCTTATTATTAATGTGTATGTCTTATGTTGACTAATGCCTCTTATATGCTTATGTTGATGATATATGCTAGCTATCATATTTTGTACATTATTGTACTAACGCATACTTTTGCCTACATTTTTATCAAATGTAGGGTTTGGCGATATTGGCTTCCATCCTCGTGGCTAGGTGCATAGTAGATCAAGAAGAGAAGGTTAGTGAGTCCTCATAGCATTCAAGGGCTTGACCACTATGTCCTTTATATTTCATTTTATGTTTTAGACTATTGAATGGGCTATGTACTAAGAGTTATTCAAAGTTGTATTAGATGGTTTGAGACAAAGAGTTATAGACTTCCGGTTTCTTTTATGAATGACTTCGATTGTATGGAAACATGTTTTAAATTTCTGCACTTTTCTATTATCTTATGTTATGATAAGCTAAGTGGCTTGTATAAGACCTCTTCGGGGTCAAGTACGTCATGTTACATCTAGGGTGTTCCCCTGGGTCGTGACACTCTAGCATACACCAAATTTCCCTGACCATCTCTTATACAAAATGCCTTGGAATACAGGCCATAATTGACTTGACAGGAACCATCAGTGTTGCATTTGTATCTTCTCCCCTCAGGACACTTCCACCGTCTCATTGTGGTGATTATTAGATGTGTATAATTTTCCAGAAATTGTACAATATATGGCCAGGTGGTAGGCATTTCTGCCAACCAAGGGTACCTTGCTCTTGCCATGAAATATACATTTCTATTGATCTCCAACACCATAGCATTCCTAGTCATATTCCCCCCAATGAACTATCATATTTCTCCTTTTCCATAATTTCCAAATGATAAAAGATAGTATGACTCTACATAAAGGTTTTAATTTAGCTGCATAGTCCTCTGTCCACCACTTGTAGATAGTTTGTCTCATCTGATTGAATGATCATTTCATGCCCATAGCTGCTGCAAACAACTTCCATAAATAATGAGCATCAGGACATAATATAAATAGGTGGTTAAATGATTCTTGTTCATGAGTGTTACAACAACAACACTCAATGGAATCAACTATCCTGCACCTAACTAGGACTTCCCTTATTGGAATCCTCTTAAACCAAATTCTCCATATTAGAAAAGATATTTTGAAAGGTAAGACTTTCTCCCATATAAACAATATATCTTTCTGAGGATCCTTTGCATAATTTACTTTTTTTAGACCAAGAAAAAGTTGAGACACTCCGGAAAGGGAAAGCTCAAGTTCCTTAAGAGTGTTTAAGCTTGGTTTCGGGGTAGGTGATGATTTGATTTCCCGTCTATGTTATATATGTCTGCTAACTGCTCCATTGTATTCATGCATGTATGTGAATAGGGAAAGATGAAATGAATCTAATGAAATAACTAATTGTGATTCCATAGCATGCAATGAACCTGTTACCTGATTGTGCTATACAAGTGTGTAAATAATTCATTGTGGTGTTGATTGTGTTTTTGATTGTGGTTGATTGGATTGGGTGTCAAGTTCCGACACATAATTGGATTGGGTGTCACGTTTTGACACATAATTGGATCGGGTGTCACGTTTCGACACACTAACAGTTTGAGTGTGGGTTTCATGAGAGGGCCATCATTGATTGTTGCATTTGAGATTGATATTGTGAAACTAATATATTAGGCATGAACTTGTATATTTTTATTCTTTCTGTATATGTGTGGTTACTTTGTTGTAGTTACTTGTGAATGTCTCATTTACTAGAATAGTCGCGTGATCCTACCAATACACCGTTGTTTGTGTAGTGATACTGCACTTGCTCTTTCTTTGTTGAGTACAGGGCATCTGCAGGCGGCTGTTGAGAGACCTAAGTTAGGCTATCACTGACTTGTTGAGTTCAAAGGTAAGCAGTTCCTTCAGGCTACCATGGATTCATCTAGGATCTTAATCCATTTCCTCCAGACTTAGACCTTTCAAACTCTTGCTTTATGTTTAGTTGTTTTGGGGTTGCATCCCCTTATCTTAGACTGTTTGGTTAGAAGTTTTGGTGCAATGACTTTCAGGTTCTAAAGGTTGAATTTCTGTTTGTTTATGTTGTTTTTGATAACTTACTGAGTTTATGGGAACTCAAATTTTAAATTGATTATTTAAACCAGTTTCCACATCTTAAAATGTTTGTCTTTTGGTTAGTATTGTTTAGTTGGGTTGTAGTAATGGTTATCCCACCAGAGGGTTAGTGTGGTGCCAATCACGGCGGTTTGGATCATGACACACTATTAGCAATATTACAAAGTAAGCTTGTCAATGGCCCACATATACTCTAATTGTTATCCCAATTATTCTATAGACAATAATGATCAAAACATCATAGACATAATAATATTAAATGTTAAAACTCAAAATATGAATAGTAAGGATAATACAAGAGAAATAACCATAAATATATAGAGTATATTATAGATTAATGAAAATTACCTTAGCCCTTAAGGCTAAATTGATAAGAAATTAAGGAGTTACTATCCTTTTGGAAGCCAATCATAATCACTATAATACCTTTGTCCCAAAGATGATAAAATGGAGTGACGTATTGACAAAAGATGTTTGACATTTTGACTCCATAAAGGAGCCAAAAATTGAGGAAGAAAATTCAAACATTAATCAAGTAATTCAATTTCTAGATGGATCAATAGATTTAAAATTTATAAGAACCCAATCTTGTAGTCAAACCTCTTCAAGTAGAAGAATATCATTTTCCAGGCCTTCTTTCTCCACGATCAGGGAGGAAGATGAAATATTTTAAGAAGACAGATAGAAATTAAAAAGGGTAGATTTCTTAGAAACAAATCCCAAGGCGAAATATGAATTTAGAAATTCTTAACACTTAAAATCAATAAGTCTTACTACTAGTAAAGTTCAAGGAGTAAAAGACTACTTATGCAGGATTAGATCCGATGAAAATTTTGAATCAAATTTAAAATATTGAATAAACTATGGACAAACCCAAAAAAAACTCCATCAAAAGACAATGGTATATACAAAGATATTATTTTAAAAATACATAAATTTTAAGAATTTTTTGTAATTTGAAAAAGAATAGGAAAATGATGTAATTAGCTCTTAACACTATAAAATTTATGTAAATTATACTCTCTTTTTTCTTCTTGGACTTGAAAGGTTTCCAAATGTCATAAATATACTTCACTATCTTCCTTTTATGTTTGGGCTTGTAAAAGGATGGAGAAAGTTTATCATTTCCTTGGTACCACTTTTTCGAAGGGTTAGATCACTAGATGAATATTTTCAGCATATGTAAATATGTAAGATTGAACTTTATACATGGGTGAAGAGTACTTGTAGATGCTTGAACTATGTGTTTGTCACTAATAAAAGGACAATATAGTCATAATAATAAAAGATGGGAAAAGGAACAAATATACCCCTTAACTTTCGAAAATGGTATGTCAATACCCTCTGTTATACTTTTCGTCCATTAGTGCCCTCGCCGTCCAATAACTAGTGCACATTGGCCCCTCCCACTAACGGAAAACTCATTTTGTACACGTGGCACAATCCTACGCCTCAACCCGAGTTGACCAAATATTTAACCCAAATTTCAAATACCCGTTTAACCCGCCCCATTACCCATTTAACAAACTATCTACAAACCTAAAGAAAAAGCCCCATTTACTTTATCTCTTCTTCTTCCTCGTAAGGTCGTTATCGTCCCCCACCCCCGCACCCCCTCCTCCTTCTTCTTCTTCTTTTATCTTTCCATATACTCTTTCAATCATCTACTTGAAGATTTAAACAAAAGATATCGAGAATTCAAAACACCTATTTCTGCAAAGAAAAAAATGTCATGCTAAAATCTTGAAGAAGAGACTCAAAATCACTTTGCCTTGGATAAAGTTTCTACAAATTAAATTAATTAACATCATCTATCAGGGGAAAAAAATAATTAGAGTAATTGAAAATGAAACAAAACATAACCAGATCAAAACATTGCAATTTATTTGCATTCTCTGCTACTTGTATGTCCTTTTTGTTAAGAAAGAGGTAGTGCGCGAATACGTCTGAATTCTTATGCAATTCCAGGAAGAATAGACTGAAATTATATAGAATTTAGATCCTATTTCTAGTTGATCTGCCAATTCTTCAAGGAAGTGAGTTCCATTTGTAGTTTTCATTCAAATCTGAACATTGTTCAACCCCACAATCCCAAAAACACTGATACAGATTCAGAATTCAACACATTGAGGGTTCTCAAACATGAACATCAAAGTTCAACCTGAAAAATTCCAATCAAATTACGCAATACACCTCAAAATTATTTTCAATTTCTGCAGAGAAAAAAACGAAACTCATGAATGGAAAATGAGATTCTGAGCTAATACAACTTATGTTTCTTCCCCCAAATGGAAACAAAGTTCTGGAAAGCTTCCGGAATCTTCTTCTTCTTAACTAAAATAAAAAAACAAATTCAAATCTTCAATATCACAATCCCAAAAACTCGATTCATATTCAGATTTTAACACAAGTTCGAGATTTCTACATGGGGTTCTTGAACATGAACAAATTCTGAGGTGGGTAATGGATGTATTGGGTGTGTTAAATGGGTAATGGGGCGGGTCGGGTTAAATGGGTATTTGAAATCCGTGTTAAATATTTGGTCAACCCGGATTGAGGTGTAGGATTGTGCCACGTGTACAAAATGGATCTTCCATTAGTGGGAGGGGCAAATGTGCACTAGTTATTGGACGGCGAGAGCACTAATGGACGAAAAATATGACGGAGGGTATTGACATACCATTTTCAAAGATTCGAGGGGTATATTTGTCCCTTTTCCCTAAAAGAATTATACAATAACTACATTTAGATTAGAATATGACCAGTCACATTATCCCATTTAAACTAAAATGACCAAAATATCCTCAAAACACAAAAGCAGACATATTGACCCTCTACTAGTTTTTAAAAAAAATAAAATTCATTCGATGTTCATTGTTCATATTAACAAAATTAAATCTAAATTTGCACATTGTATGACCAATTTACGATGATGACGCTCTCAAACAAATAACACCTTACTCATCTTGCTACCTTTACTCATCTTATAGTGTAGTAGAGTAATGTATAAACATATACAATAGTCCTTTATTTTTTGGTTAAGACTCAAAGTCATTCTTATTTTTTTTTATATGGAACACTAATAATTCCTTATGTTTGCAATATTTATCTACTTTTGATCCTTCCCTAAAATTTCACCTAATTTTTTAACGTTGATTTTACCATAATTTAGTACTCCCTTTGTTTAAAAAAGAATAACCTAATTTGACTTGGAACGGAGTTTAAGAAAAGAAAGAAGATTTTTTAATCTTGTGGTTCTAAATTAAAGTTATGTCAAATGTCCCAAAATGTCATTTAATCTTGTGGCCTTAAACATGACACGTGGAAAGTTGAGGTTAAAGTGTTCCCAAAAAAGGAAAGGAGTCATTCTTTTTTAAACAGACTAAAAAGAAAACTATGTCATTCTTTTTTAAACAGAGGGAGTATATGAAATGCTCAATCGTCTTCCTCTATGTTTAGTAAGAATAATAACTCATGAGAGAAAAGGTGAGAAAAAGACTGCTCCTAATTTAATACAAACATCATTATCGCTAAATTAAGAATATATCTTTGCTTTATGAACTATGTCAGTTTATTATAAACTAATGACATTGTAAGAAAAGAAATTGTATATTGTTTCACGTGAAATCAATATAATAAACCTTTCAATATCAAAATAATAATAATAATTTGAGGACAAATTAAAAGCACACCAACAGTATAAACATGAAAAACTATTAGTGCTATGTGAAAGAATGAGGATGATTTTGAAAATAAATCCAAAGATAAGAGACTATTTTAGGCTTCATTTGTTTACACATCATGGAGGTCTAAGTCTAAATGGTCCATTCACATATTAGACCATTAAGTACATTTGTTTTCAATATGAATTAAGTACTTAATAAGTATTAATAGGTTTTAATCATTAAGATCTAAAACAGAATTTTAATATCATTAAAAGGTATTCGTGTGTGGATAATATTCACTATCTATCCACAATCATTAGCCACCGCCACTAACCACCTCTAACATCACAACCATAACCACCACCACCACTACAAACTATCTCCATCATCACTAGTATGGGTGTTACATTTTTTAATCAAATAATAATTTTAAAAAAATATTTATTTAATTTTTATTTGAAGTATATATTTATTATGTACATTCAGATGTTGAAAAAACAACCCTATTCACTTTGTATTATTAATTTATTTATTTTTAGATGCGAAGGGATGAAATAGGAAAGAAAAAAAAAAGATGCAGTGGCCAGTGAGGACCTCAAAAACTCATCATTCATCTAAAAGAAGAGGAGTTGGTAAATGTAACGTGGGACATTGGCGTCTTCCACTTGTCCTTTGCTCTGCCGTCTGCGTATCAAAAACTGGTATTTCATTCTCCCTCACCACAAAGCTTTCACTCAGAATTCATACCATTCAGTGAAATGTAAGTCCCAATTATACGCAAACATGAAAATCTGATTTCAGAATTAAGTTTGATATCTTCTGTTTGGATGTAATTTTTGTTGTTTTCTTTGTTTGGTTTGTGGTTAGGGAAGGGGAATTGAAACCGATGGATGCAGAGCAACTGCGAGAGTATGGTCACAAGATGGTAGATTTCATTGCTGATTACTACAAAAACATTGAGAATTTCCCCGTTCTCAGTCAAGTTCAGGTTTATATCAATTTCTCTGATAACTCCTCAATAGTTAATTTTGCTTTTAACCTAGACATATTGC
>JAJOOR010010592.1:0-17347 GCA_036250505.1 Solanum acaule | reverse complement strand
AATTATAGTGCAACATCCTTTCAAAAACTTTTTATATTTTGAAGAAATTTGATTATTACATGATTTTTCTTCTTACATCAGTATCTTCAGAAGTATCATGAGAAATCATCTCTTTCTCTTTTCATGAAGAAATAACATTCTATCATCATCAGAAGAAGAGACAAAGTAAAAGAGTCGTGATGTTTTTGTTCATTCTAAGATCTCTTCTCCTCATCTCTAAATTAGCTTTTAGTGTGTTGTGTCAATTTTGTTGTTCTTTTTATGTTGCTTGTCATCTTTCTCTTCTTTATGATTGTTGTTGTTGTTTTGGTGCGTTGTTGAATTTTCCTCTCACTGATACATGCATGTATGTTCAATGAAACTTGTTTGATGTTCCTGCAAAATTTAAAAAGTAAAGAAGAGAAGGAAAATAAGTAAAACAAAAAAGATGTCTGACCACAAAAATAGTATATTGAGAAAAACTAATCAAACCATGAATTTTTCTATTACTCGCGACAAGAATAAACACATAAATAAAAATTGGTGGATACCTTTTACCATATTGTTTGAAATATATTGTGATTAGCTACTCTACTTTATAGGTTAGTACCTTTCAAATTAAATTTGAAAAAACTTTTCAAATTCCTTAATTAAGTGATAAGGAATAAACTTTCAAACTAAATTTGAAAAAACTTTTCAAATTCTGTAATTAAGTGATAAGGAATAAATCCTCTTAAATTTTATAATTAAGGAAAATGTCTTTTATGGTAAAGAATTGATAACTGAAGTTTTTATGTTTATGTTTTAATGAGGAAAAAATTAAATACTAAACTTTAATATTATGTTAAAACTTCAAATAAATATTGTGTTTTTAAAATGAAAAAAAAAAAAGCTCAAAAAACCAAAAAAAAAGATAAATAGGATTCCAGCCCTTAGAGGCATGTCACATTAGCTATTCTATATTCAACTTTATATATATATATATAGATTTTGAACGATTGTTATCCGTCTTTGTTAATAATGTGATTGTACTAGACATCTTTTCGAAAACGTGTCATCATTAAATTAAAATTTAAAAGAAATAGGGTCATCATGCTGCTGCTGGTAGTTGAAGTAATTATATTATGGTTCCTCCTTATATTAAGCCATGCATATATGCACAAAAAATAAAAAAATATCTTCTCCAGTTAGTTTTTGTTTGTCTATCAATATATGTTAATTGATGACTAATAGGTAAAGGAACAAAATGATCAACCAGTCTTGTACATTCACCAATATATAGTGCATTAAAATGAACTATGTACAAAATATGTGTACTTCAGTACGATCAATTTAATTGCATGTCCCTGAAACAACAATATTTACTCCCTTAAAAGAGTTTAGTCGCAGAGGCAGAATCAAAATTTTCATTAAATAGATTGAAATATGAAAAAGTACGAACCGCACGAATTAATAAAGAGAGTTTAACTTTTACAATATATATATATATATATATAAATAATTTTAACTATTTATAAATAGTATAATTTTTCCAAATCTCCTAACCTTAAGTTGGCTCCGTCCCTACTTAAGAACTAATTAATCATAGAGTACGTAGTCTGATTTTCCTGACTGGTATTTGAAAATATTTGTCATCATTAATAAGAGTAGTCTACACAGCCTCATATATAGTACATCTTGTGGAGTAATATTAGCTCCCCAAAAAACTAAAATATATAGGAGTACTTAATTATATATAGAGTCTCTATGGAAGATCAGCATTGGAAAATGTAAACGAGCGGGTCAGATTGAATATTAACAAAAATAAATAAAATATCAAATCCGTTCATATGACATGGATAAAAAAGGATTAATCAATGGCTGATATGACTATATTGTCTATATATGGTCATGTGAGAATACACAAGCTAAAAATCAAAATAGATTTAAATTTTCAGAAAACAAGAACATATATATAAAAAATAATAAGCTGACAAATGGATATTAATTAATAAACACAGTAATTCGCAAAAAAAGGAGTATCATATAGTTATAGTAGATTAATACATTGCATAAAATGGATAGTTATATTTGATCCATTTTTTAAATCATCAGTTATCTAACTATGGTTTTTATTCCTTTATTTAAATAGCTCCATCCAGAAATTTTGAGTTTGAAGTCGAATTTTCTCGGGTATGACATTGCCTTTATAGGGAGCGTTTTATCACTCCATGTGAGGTTTTCTGACGTGATTTTAATTTAGTCAGACTCTAATGCAGGTAACCGACACCAGATGAAAAGAAAAGGCATCTGATAGTGCATGCATCAACGATATGAAACGTCCATTGCCTTCGTAGTAAACAACTAATTAAAACACCCATACCGTACTATTTCAAACTTTATTTGGTTTGGAGAAGATAACAAAACTGTTTTTTTTTTTCGATATATTTTTACTTTTCCACTATAATAAAATAAAATTTTAATTTTACTTGTTTATTTTAAAGAAAAAACTATTTTTTTTTTATAATTTCTTCATATTTAACCGTTATCATTAACTACTCACTCTCCAAATTATTTTTCAATCAATTGAGAGCTGAGACTATACACCAACTAATACGAATATTTATATTATCATCTGATATACACCCATTCGGTGCACATGGCTAGTTTTTACGTTTAGGTTTATGAAACCATAACGTACACGAACTTAAATATTCTGACGTAAGAGTGTTGAAATTTAGGTAGATGAAGACTAATGAGAGATATTTAAACATTTTTTCACATGTGAGAAATTATAAGGGGTATACGTATCATTATCGTTCTTGGCATGCATGTGCTGAATTATTACTTTAAGATATTTGTAGCTTTAAAGGAACAACATATTGAGCGTAATTACAATTAATATTTGGAGAAGTGTACTACATATTGAGCATAATCTTATGAATATGCAAAATCTTGTACAATCAGTTGCAGACCCAAAATTTTCATTAAGGGGCATCAATGATTGTAGTAAAAGAATTATAATGAGGCTAGTAGGGCTTGAACACACAACCTCATAGAAATTTTGCATCCCCTCGACAAAAACTAAACCTTCAACTTGTTTCAAGGGGTGCCAATATATATATATATATATATATAAACCAAAATTTGACATGTATATACAACATAATTTTTCGATGAAGTAGTGTCGCTTGAGACCCCTTGACCAAGGGTGCCCTGAGTACAACAAGTTATTCAAGTTAATATTTGACCAACACACCTTAAATGGAGTAGACGATGGAGTAATATTTTCTTACAAATGTGAATCAAATATTATTTGAAAATCTTACAATCATACTCGAACAATGGTAAAATCAAAATTTTCATTAAGAAAATTCAATTTGTAAAAAAATCAACACGTGAAAGAAGTTAAGGAATTCACCTTGTATGAATAACATAATTTCCTATCGAAGGACGTTCAGATGAAACTCCAATACACCCCTGCAGATTCCGACGCTTTGCCATGCCTCGAGGTGCGCACACACATAATTATAGAAATGATGTAATGTTTCTTCGCTAGCTATAGTTGTGTCATGCCCCATAGTTTTTTTGTTCATGGTTCTCAGACTCCTCTTTGAGTATCTTTGTATATTGTTGTATTCGTCCATTTTTATTTGTCTAATTTAAAAAATTAAGAGATGATTAATCTATCATTTTATTACCTTTTTTTTTACTTTTATTATTAAGTAGTAATTATTTCCAACATTTAAATGACTTATATGGTGTAATTAAGAGTAATATAGTCTATTACCATTTTATTTCTTACTTCTTAAAGAGTGTGTATGTTAAATCAAACATGAACAAATAAATATAGACGGAGAGAATACATGTATAGCTGTTGAGTTCAGTACCTCAGCCTCTCACTTAGATGGAGGGAATACACTAATTCTAATTATAAGGCCATCTCTAGACACAATATTTTATGAATATAGGTTTGGTATCACAGAGATGGTTTTTGGAATTTGTGATACTGTCCGGCCCACTCTTATATGTGGGCTGTGGTCATCCACCAGACTATGGGCTTGCTGATCTGGTCCTGGGCTTCCACAGTTTAAATAACGATTTTTTTTTCAAAAATAGTTATAGTTTGGATCATAATTATGAATAGTGTCTATAGTTTGTCTAATTACAATTAATAGCAATAGTTATAAAGAGGGGAGAGGTGAGCAAGATTGAGAGAGATAAAGGACAGAGACAACACACTATATCTCAAATAAAACCTGTATCACAATTGTAATTGAGATACCCATATCATATATACACGATGTCCACTCTCCCAATCCCACACACAAACACACAAATAGGGGTGGCAAAATCAAACTCAACCCGACCCAAGCCCGTTAGGTTTGAGTTGGTTATTGACCCATCCATTTGTTAGCTCAACCCATGTCAACTCATTAAAAAATGGGTTGATATGTAACCCACAAGAAATCTTATTAAAATATTTTTATTTTATTTTATTTTATATGTTATATATAGTTATAATAAAAAAGAATTTTATTAGGTACTATAAGCTTATAAAATAACAAATAAAGCTATTAAAACTTATTAAAAATTGGGTGGGTTGGGTTATGACTTATGACCTGTTACTAATTCGTTACCTAATCCATTTTGGCCCCAACAAATTTGGGTTGGGTTGGGTCTTGACCCTTATGACCCGCCCAAATTTAACCCAACCCGTCCAATTGCCACCCCTACACATATATACATATTAGCTTTGTAACTGAAACACATATACATAGATACACATTGTATCACTCCTAAAATAAACCGATGTAAAGTACATTGTAAAATACATAAACGGATTCTATTTGTTGAGTGACTTGAGTCGGAGTCGAAGCACAAAACTTCTAACAAATGAAAATAGTTAAACAAGATTCACTACATAAAGAGCAGATTTGGACCTTTTTCTCGAATAATTAAGAGCAAAATCAAGTTTAATGAGGATCTGGGAAGGGTAGAATATACGCAAATCTATCCCCGCGAAATTTGGAATAAAATTCGTCTCAGGAAAGCTGTTATAGCATTACAACTAGTACTAACATTATAGTTTAAATAACTTCTATCATTGAATTTTCTCTCAGTGAAACTCGAATATACTCTAAATAAGCTCAAATTTAAACCACAAATCATTTAAGTTCTGCTTTCTATCTCCCTTTTGCTTTTCTTATCCTCTCTTTCTTTTGCTTTAATTTTTTCAGGGCGCAATATGCAAAGGAAGATTGCAACTCTCACATCTTGTCATCAGCTATTCACAATCTGTCAGTGGAAACTTCTTCCTTTTAACACAATTCCCTAGTTAGATTCTGTTGTCTAAACCAATCTAAAAAATTTCGTATATTTAAAATTATTTTTTATGTATATATAATAGATAATGAGTCATCTGCCCTTCTTCGTATTTCTGATTTTTCTTAATGAAAATTCTGACTCAATCGCTGTTTCTCCTCTCAACTTGTAGATTTTAGCAAAACAAAAGCAATGTGTATCATATTCTTTTATCCACATAACTATTTATTAGTTCTATATGCTTTTACAAAACTCCATAAGAAACCTTAGTTTTTTTATATATGTATATAATAGATAATGAATCATATTGACTTGTTCGTATTTCTGAACTTTCTTAATGAAAATTCTGACTCTGCCGCTGTTTCTCCGGATTTAGCAAAACAAAAGCAATGTGTATCATATTCTTCTATCCACATAACTATTTATCAGTTCTATATGCTTTTACAAAACTTATAATAAACCTTAGTTTCTAGCAAACAAAGTAGCTACACTACAAATCCAGCAACATCAAGATGTCATTTCAGCAAATTGATTGAAAAAAAAAACAACTTCTTACCAATTTGACATCACTGATCACATCATTTCTGTTAACTCAATGCCGTATATCGAGCAGCAGTATGTTGTACTCCACAATTGCCATGAAAAAATTCGGCTTCAGATGATGTTATGATAGTCTGCTAGCAGTATCGCGAGACAAATAAAAATGTGGTGGTAATTATTCAGGAAGATATTTGGAGAGACAGCTGCTGAAGTAGTAGGCGTAATTGGCCCAGCGCCAAATACTGTTGAACCACTTGAATTCGTCGTATTCAAAATTGATGCACTTGTGCTGCAATTCACAAGATTAATCAGAAAATATTGCACTATACGGGGCTCAGATGGTAAGCACCCTCCACCTCCAATCCTGAGATTGTAGGTTCGAGGGGTAAAAGCATTAATACAACTTTATTCACCTTGTTGATGGATATTGACATGAGCCACTACCTGCATACGCGAATTTAAGGAGAAAATTAGGATTAATAGCATGTAACAGAGTGAATTTTTCGATTTGGTTTTGGACTAACGAGAATAGTTAGCTTACTAGGATCAGTGTTTGTAGTAACAGCAGCACCAACAAAATTGCAGCTATTAGGAATTGGATTTTTCTGATAGTAATTATTGAATGCAAAGGACGCGTGAGCATGGAGCGTATTGGGATTGTAGCAGGTGCCACCAGTCTGAATGGCAGAGCAATCAGCACCACCGTAGCCACACGCATAGTCTAGACCGACCTGCAGAGTTGTTTGTGAGGCTGCTTGACTAGCGACGCACCAGCTGCTTGAGCCTGATGAATATGTTGGGGAATTGGTTACGGATGGTGTCAGTACCGGATTGGAAGGACTGTTAGAGGTCGAATCGGGATCCGAGATTGTTGGATTCAGTACTGGAGTAGTTGTAGTGGGAGTAATGGTGAGAGGAGTTCCAGTTGGAACTGTTGTTATTGGAGTTGTTATGTCCTTTTGGCTACTGGAAATGGACTTGGGGTTATGTGTAGCATTTGAACCTGCAAAGTTACAAAAACAATAATATAAAAGTCCGTTCTCTCTAACAATATAAGTTTTTCAGATGAAATGATCACACACTTCAATATGTTATCAAAGTAGACATAAATTTTGTGATGGAATTTGACTAAAAGTATGTTCTTCATTAACCGTTTAAATTTTTAGATGAGATAGTGACCGTTTCATCATATAATGAACGAAAAAACTTAAGCTAGGGACACTTTTACTGCAATTATGTATTATACAACTTAAAGAGAAGTATTCCTTACCTGTAATGAAAGCGACATCCTAAACCAATTGGGATGAAATTATTTCTGTTCGTGTAATTATGACTACTTTCTACCCTTTAAGCTTCCTTGATCAAATCACAGAACTATTATAGAAATATGTAATTTCTAAACTAAACTAGAAGTCTTTTGTTTGAGCCCTAAATATGAAATCGTCTTTGCTAGGAGAACAATTTTACCCCTAATGTGGAACTTTCCGTCCCATAGAATTTGATTTGACAAGGGAAAAATGGGCACTATAGACATTCAAATTTTGAAGGAACATAATGAGCAAAGGTAAAAGATTGATGGGAGAGTCAAAAAAGATGAAATTAATAATCATTATCTTTTTTCAAAAAGGGGAAAGTTTAATAGTCAATCACTTGATCTCTGTATAATAATTCAAACAGTGAATTCAAAATTACAACTTCATTCACATGCAAATTATCCTATGATAACAAGAATTATGACTAAAACATCAAATCATCAATGTTCTTTAAGATACATAATAATAATTAATAGTTCTCAAATGGAAATGGGCTAAAGAATTATTAAAATTAACATCCCAAAAAAGTACTCTATAAGAAATAGCATCATTTTGCCTCATAAAAACAGAGAGAATAAGATACCCTATAACAAAAAAAGAAAACATAGTTTTGATTTTTCTCGAATTGTTATTCAACTAATAGTTATTATTTCAGAAAGCTGATATCTGATATAATAAATACTCTATTAGTATGCATCACTATTATAAGAAGATAAAGATTGTTACCTGAACAGATAAGAAGACAACAGAGTTGGATGAATATGTAAAAACTCCTGAGAATCCTTCTACTCATTGTCCTGAAATTTCTAACTTGTTTCGTCGTTTTTTGTTGCTATTTCAAAATTCGCTCTTACGATCGTTTGAAACGAACCATAATAATATTTTTGTGCATATGTATATATATTTATACCAATCTTGAGTAGTACTACAACTACAATCTCTTTTTTTCTTTTGCAGAGGTTTGTGTAGTGAGAGAGAAATAGAAAGAGAAAGAGAAAGAGAAAGAGAGAGAGATTTTAGGTGAGAGAGTTGAGACATAACAAGGGGGAGGAAGAAGAAAAAGGTACAAAAAGGGGGAAGTGGAAGGAGTAGAAGAAAAGAAGAGGGAATTGTTTGGAAATTTTTAAGTGTGGGGGGTGTTGAAGTAGTGATGAAGGTAATGATGATGATGATATGTTCAAATTTTAACTTTTTTTTTTTTTGTTGTTTGGTGATTTGGATTTTGGAACTTTATCCTATTTCAATGGGACTATAATTTTTTTTATAGTAGCCAATGATCAATTAGCCATACTTGGTGGAAGGCCAACCAAGTGATGATGCATGCTTCTATTGCTCTCATCTCACTTATTATTGTGTCATGTGCTCTTGTGGAGTTGTGGTCTCCTTTCAATATCTTTGTGTTACACTCTTCCAAATATGCCCTCACTCACCATAATTTACTAGAGACAAAAGAGGAATAATTTGTTACCTCATCAGGATTGGTAAAGATAAGATCGTTGTTATTACTTGAGGAGGAGATTTTCTTTGCTAGGATCCAACCGTGATCATAGCGGATTTTAAGAATTTTTAAATCATGAATGTTTTAACTCTTTTTAATATGTCGCTTTCAACTCGAACCTAAGATCGTCATATCGTTAGTTGGTGTTTGAAACCAATTGCACGAGAATCTACGCGAATCAAGTGAGAAATTATCAATGTAAAAGTACTCTATGAACTTAGTTAAACATATAAGGTGTAGTAATTATCCATAAGATATTATTTTCTTATGTAGTCAGGACTTGGATAATTTATCCAAAAAGTCCAATTCTTATCCATTTCACATCTACCTAGTTAAAACGTGATTATCTGAAGTGAATTTCTACTTTTATAGTAATACTTTATTATTAATAACTAAAAAGAAGGGGGTGAACACAACAGTTACATAACTAAGAAGATGGGACAAACACATAAAGTATACAACACATCACAATACAACAGTTACATAACTAAGAAGATGGGATGAACACATAAAGTATACAACACATCACAATAATGATCGTATTTCTTGGTTGGGTTGTTGTAATGATCATTGAAACACCAACTACATGGTATACATACGTAACATAATCATCTAATCTTTCCATTTATTCACCTCTTTTAGCCAAGGTGTCTTATCAATTGTTATGTTTTTTTTCCTTAAAGATAAGACTTGGGAAGAAATAGTAATAGTATCTAAATTTTAGGCCACATGGTCTCAAATAGTCATGTCTCCAAAGCAATTACACAACTAGTACAAAGTTGGTATTATGTTACTTTATTTTCTTTCTCTCAGAGTTATTGTAGGTAGGGCACTTAAATTTTTCAGTATTAAACCCCACTGGTTCTTGCTTTCTCACGCAATATATATAGGCCCACTTTTGCTAAGGATGCTAACTGACTGTCCAGCCATAAAATACATAAACTTTTTTGTCATATAGTTTTATCTATATCTAGAATGCAAATTTTGTTGCAATGAACCTCAAAGTTTGTGTTAGAAATTGAAATTTCACTGATCTAGGAATTACCAATAAATTTCGTAGCTAATTTCATGTTTTCTAATAGTGATATTAAAGTTCGAACCCGTTTAAATAGCTTAGGTATCACATATTGTTTCCTTATCATAGAAAAGATGTTTAATTTGTTCTAAAATAGAATGATTTTACCCTTTGTTAATATTACCTCACCGTTAGAAAAAAGGTCTTATTTTTGCCCTTAATTCCCCCAAGGAGCTCCAACACAAGATAATTTTAAATTATAATCAGAAGTTAAAGTGATAAATTTTGATTTTTCTTCGGAAATAATTTAGGTACGTGAAGTTCATCCATTTTATGCCAGAATTCTATTCATTCAAAGGAAAATACAATACAATAAGATTTGCTAAGTACCAAGAGTGTCAAAGGTGTAGGGAATGACAATTTTGGATGGTATGGGGCAATTTTGGCCTTTTGTTACTTCATGGTAATTGAGATTTGAGAATTGATGAGTGATAGCATTAAATTCTTGATAGTGAAAGAATTTAAAAATAACTCACTAGCAAAATTATTATTTTAAAATTTATCATCTCCTTCTCTCTGCCCATGGTCAATAAAAAAAAGTTATTTTACTTAAAATAAAAAAGAGAGAAAAATCCTTTGTAGCATGCATGTCTTGTAGAATTTGAAGGACTTTATCTACAATTCTATTAGAGCAGAAAAGAAAAGATGCTAAATATGTACTTTTTACTATAATTGCGGCAATATTTGTGGCTTTAACATATGCTTATTTTAGTTTATTTGTCTAATTTTAATGTAAGTAAAAAATATATTAAATCTTATCATCTTAAAATAAAAATAAGTAAACTAATTTAGTAGTTAATTACTTAGATACAAGCTAGTTTGGAATATTACGAATCTTACTGGATTTTGTTGCGTTCAGATACATGTTTCTCGTGATACATAGGATCAAAATTAGGTGTAATTTGTTCTAGATACACTATATTCAAGTGAATTCGCATGTATATGGGATACATAGACAAATCTTGCTTGTCTCCGCTCTTGTTCTCGCTCACCTCTCTCCCTATGTCAATGTATCTGGTAACAAAAAAATATGTATATAAGTGTATCTGACTTGAAATATGGTATGAAATTATTAATTAGTGAGATTAAATGTAATTATTTCAAATTATAGGGTGTATTAGTAAAAATGATAAAAATGTTTGTGTTTAGATAGTTTCTCCATTAAATATTCTTTAATTTGTGATTTTATACATATCTTTCTTTCTTTTTTATAAAAAAAAATGGGGGTGGGGGAAGGGGATTATAACATGGGGAATCGAACCCTCACTAACAAGGTAAGAGTTTAGATAGTCAACCAACTAAACTACTAAAATTCCCAATTTTTAAACATACCACATGGAGAATTTAAATTAAAAAAAATTCAAAATACAAAAAAGATCTTTAAATAAGACAAAAATAAGATAAACAAATTGAATTGGATAGAAGTAATTCTTAGGAAGCTTATTGTAAACTGGAGGGAAAATCACAAGTATCTCTTAGTATCCTAGTCTAAGGAGGTACTTTTGACCCATTGATTCAAAGTTCTTAGGGATCTTTTTATTTATTTTTAGGCTTTTTTTTATGATGTGCAAATAAAGTGAATTCTTGGGTTCTTTCTTTGGATTTGATTATTTTAATTTGAGGTAAGCATTTGATGAAGACTACAAATGACTAGAGTTATAGTGGTTAGTGACCATAGTATAAAAATAATAATAATAATAATAATAATTAATAATAGCGCCGTTTCTACCACCTTCTTACTCTTTTTTCATAATTGAAAATATGCAGGCAAATATTTTGAGGTTTGAGCCAAAAGAAAAATGGGGATAAAGGTGAATTTATCATGAAGACTTTTATGCTTCTTAAAGGTCAATGAAAGTGTGAGGCCAATATTTGACCTTGTGGCTCAATGAGATTCCTTTTGCTAAGAAGACATGATCTCTCTGTTTCAAAATAAGTGTCACATTATTGAAAATATTTTTAATTAAATTCAGCGCGAATTATTAGTTTTATTTTCGAACTATTGATAGTTTTAAAAACATCATTTACTTGACTAAATGAACTTAAATATATCCCTAAATTTTCTTCAAATTTAAAAATGTTTTCAACACTTCTCTCAATTTTTTATTAAGAACATTATGCTTCTACAAGAGTTTGAGACCACTTGCTATGTCATTTGGGAGATCAAGAGTGTATCTAAGTTTAGTTAGTCAGGTAGACAGATGATTTCAATAATTTAAGGATGAAACTAATAATTTGCTTCAAGTTTACTAAAAATTATCTTTATTTAATAAATGTCTCTTGAAAAATTAAACACCATTAAGAAGATGGAGTATAAAGATATAATTGAAAAAAACATATTTATTTTTGTCTTAAATTCCTACAATAATACTTATTTTTGAAACAAAACTTTTTTACTAAGATAACACTTGTTTTAGGACGAAGGAAGTATACATAATTTAAATTATATTAGAGGATGATCCATGATTATAAGGATAGAAGAAAATATTAGTACAAAATTCTTTTATGGATTATTGAGAAAAATTGTATATAATTGCTCGTTAAATAATGTTACTAAAAGCCATCCTAGATTAATTAGTATTCGAATGACTGTTCTGTTCTTTGTTAAAGTATTAATTATTTGTTATTTGATAATTAAGTTTGACTATTTATGAAATTATATTTGTACCCCAAATAAAATGTTCATAAGTGATGTATATAAAATATCAAGATAGAAAATACTATTGACAAGAAGATCGAGTATGAAATTCTGTTCACTCACTTTAAATTGAACATATTTGTTTCCCTCCCTATTCAGCTAGAACTGGAAATCATGTATTTTACATATCTCGAGTCGTTGGTTGTTCCGAGTCAATATAAAAAAAGTCATTGCTATTTGATTCTGACTTGTTCTAAGAAAAGTCCGAGATATTTCGAATTATTTATTGACATGGACATAGTCAACGTGAAATCATGACATTTTGATAACTACATGTACTTAAATTTGCATCCTCCCAAAGTATAGGATTGACACGGAGAAAAGAGCGACTTTCTAAGGAAAAAATACATAATTGAGTGACTATATGAAATATTAACTATCTCTGGAGATCTAGCAAATCAACTTTGCAGTTATATGAATTCTGTTACACTTAATTTCTGCAATGTAGTGTGAGCCAAGTAGAGTACAATTAAGGCAAATATTGGTTATAATGTTTGTGAAGGCAATCAACATGAAAGAGTAATCTGTTGAGAATTAGGAAATAGATGAATAAACTAAAATGACAATGATTTATACTATATTAATTAGCTTTACTTAACTATCTCCTAATCTTTAGTCATTCTTTTTGGTTCTTCAATTAATTATATCCCACAAATCCCCCTACATAAACACAGATTCTTAATCCAAATCTCTGTATTCTCTTGAATTTCTGTTTAATCAATCAAATAGTGCAAGTAAAACAAATGGCTTCATGTGTAACCAAAGAGACCATAAGCCAAAATCAAGAAATTGACACAATTGGTAACAACAATCTTGGAGGTGATACAAGTGGCTTAATGTTGGCTGCAAAAGTATCGGTGCCTGTACGCGATGGGGACTCCGTGAGACGTCCACGTGGCAGGCCAGCTGGCTCGAAGAACAAGCCGAAACCACCAATCATAATCACAAGGGACAGTGCTAACGCCCTGAGAGCACACGCGATGGAGGTAAATTCAGGGTGTGATGTGAACGAAAGCCTAGTGAATTTCGCGAGGAGGAAGCAACGTGGGATATGCGTGCTGAGCGCCACAGGGTGCGTGACAAACGTGACATTGCGTCAACCAGCTACATCAGGATCCATTGTGACATTACATGGACGATTTGAAATCCTCTCCATACTCGGGTCAGTCCTACCACCACCTGCTCCACCAGGGGTAACAGGGCTGACAATTTACTTAGCTGGGGCTCAGGGGCAGGTAATTGGTGGGGGTGTGGTGGGTGCACTCATCGCGTCAGGTCCAGTCGTCATCATGGCTGCAACGTTCATGAATGCAACGTTTGATCGTTTGCCATTAGACGATGATGATCTCGTTGCTGCTCAAAATCAACATTACCAGAAGACTCACCAACGTCATCAGGTCGATGTCCCCGATATCTATGGCTTGCCACAGAGTGTAATTACTAATGGGGCTGAGGTTTATTCATGGGCACCTGGAAGAACTTTATCTAAGTCCTAGATTTGAAGTCGAAAAAATAATAATAACATTTGATATTTTATAGTACTAGTACTTAATTTTATAAAGTTCAATTGTACTTCAACAGTAACAGAGTATTAGACATGTTAACTTTTACTATTGTGACTCGTTACGAATGTTCTATTAGTTATATGACTGAGTTTTAAACGCCAAAGTTACTAAGTTTTGCCAAAAACAGTTGTTCCCCTGTCTCAAAAAACTAAATCACATTTTGGAGAGCAGAATTGTTCTGTTTCTTTCCTATGGAACATTGATACTAGTTTATACATGGTGAGTTTATCTTTTAACCAACGGAAAATGAAAACTCGATCATAAACAACTAGGAGGAGATTGTCTTCCATACGAATCACCAATCACGTTGAAACATGAAGACGTAGCTGGTCCTCCTCGTCCGTGGTATTTCAAGTTGATATTGTCAAGCTGCACATTCTTACAGGGCACCAATTTGCTACATTTTAATGTGACTGCAACTTTTGAACTAGACGTACCCCATATATTACTAAATGTCACGTTGCTTATTTGCACTTTCGAGTTGTCCTGTCCCTATACAACCATTGAAAAAACATCAATACGGTTCAGTAATTCAGTTCTAGCTAGATGAATATTGATTATATGAAATCATGTGTTGATTGATCAGACGTACCAGCTGATCACTGCAAGAAGGAGTTGGACAGTATTGTTGATCGATTAATATCGGATTATGGACATTTTCCATGTAGATATCACCAAAAATTATATCAGAAGCAACACTAGACAAAGAAGGTGCCCAAGTTTTGATCCTTGCACCATTTTGAGAACCAATAAATGTGCAATTTCGCACGTTTATCCCTGTAACAACTTCTCCAAGGGTTCTACCTAGACTACCAATGCTGATTCCGTGTCCAGGTCCACACGTAACATTGGAGATCTCGATGTTTCTGCTTCCAGTAACCATTGCAATACAATCATCGCCTGTCTGAATCACGGTTCTTGAAATTTTGATGTTCGTTGATAATCCTATATGAATGCCATCCGTGTTGGGGCTTTCATCTGGAGCTGTTAATCGTACATAACTTATGTTTATCTTGTCACAGGCAAACAGGTTTATGTGGGAGTTCTTGCTGTTGATTGATCTCAAATGATGGATTCTTGAATTCGTCACGAAATCAAATCTCATTGTCTAGTTTAGTACATTACACAAAAATAACAAAGATGAAACATCTGAATTGTAACAAATATGAAACATCTAAAATCAGGAAGCCAATTCAAACAAAAAGCTTGTTGAATTAATAGGTATATTTTTTATGACTAGTAGAGTCGTGTCAGCTTGAGCCCACCTAGATTATCACAACGACTACATGTTATGTCCAACCAGCATATGAAACATTAAACCAGTAACTCTCCCCCTCAAAAATTGATACTTCGTTTTTTTTTTGTAGAAAAAGGAAATGAGAAAGGCAATTACAAGGTGTTGAATCGAATCTTCAGGTACAGTCATTTCAAAGAAATGTTATTATTTGTATTTTTTTGGTAGGGTGGGTCATCAATTGTGTTGGGGTAAGAGAACCTATAGACTATAGTTATATACACTAAAAAAAAATTAAAAATAGTTCTTGTCTTCATTTCAGTTATTTCTTTCTTTTACAATTTTGGACTGTTTTTTTTTAGAACTAAGGATCTATTGGAAACAGTCTCTTTACCTTTAAGGTAGTGGGAAGGTTTGTATATATTCTACCCTCTTTAGACCCTACTTTGTGAAAGTACACTGGATATTGTTGTTGTTATTGAGTTGTGGTCAAATGAAAGGTTCGTGTGACTAATTTTATATTCTCAAGTTTCACTTCGTGTGAAAATTTTATTACTAGTACTAGTAATTAGTACTTTACAAGAAACATAATCATTAAATACCATGTTTAGTTTATAACCTTACCTTAAAAAACACTTTTGAAATAAGAAACATAATCATGTAGTAGCATGTTTAGTGGGATTTGGTAGAATTGCAATTACAAGAAGATCTTAAGTCCTAACAAGGTAAACTAAATTTAAGGAGAAAAAAATAAATTGATTTAATGACTTCACACTGGTCAAACACTCTAAAATATCATTTGATATTAAGTAAGAGTAGACATAATTTCCAATTCTAAGATTGTCACGGTGTTTGACTAAGCTTATAAATTGATCAAAAGTTTATTTATAAGTTTGATAAATACATAACGTATTTATGAGCCAAAATCAGTCAAAGACATAATGTGGTCACACCTAACTTATAAGAACTTTTAATTTGATCAAGACTTTTATTATTTTATTTAATTCTCGAAATATCTTTTTCAAAACTAATTTCCTTTCCTTTCTTGTCCATATCCATCGTTCATCCTTTTCCTTACAAGGGAACTTTTAATTTATAACTTTTTGTATATAAAAAAAAAGGTTATTTATAAAACTAATTTCAATTTTCAGCACTTAAAACTAATTATCAACACACTATTAACAATCAGCTCTCGAGCTAAATAGAACTAAGAAAATACTTTCAGTTATTTCAAGAAAAATAAAAACTCTACAAGAATTCATTCAATTCAAAATCAACTCACCACATAAGAAAATGAAGAATTTTTTTTGACAACCTTGTGAGTGTTCCGATTAATTCTACGAAATGTCCACTAACAAGCTTGCGAGTGTTTCAATTAATTCTACAAAATATTCACTAACAAACTTGTAAGTGTTTCGATTAATTCTACGAAGTATCTACTAACAAACTTGTGAGTGTTTCGATTAATTCTACGAAGTATCTACTAACAAACTTGTGAGTGTTTCGATTAATTCTATGAAGTATCCACTAACCAGTGTGTGAGTGTTTCGATGAATTCTAGAAAGTACCCACTATCTTCAAACACAGATATCAGATAACTCTACGAAACAATTGAAAAGGAGGAAAACTTACCACAGGAAGAGGCATGCATTTTGGGTTTTTTGAACAATCATTATATGGCCAAGCAGCAGCACCTTGTCCATCCAAATAGCCACCACCTTTAACAACTAGCCTATCTATGTAACGAAAACCAATCCATGTATTTGTACTAAACAATGATATATGTGTTGGAGCTTTTAAAACACCTTTTATTACAAATATCATCATGCCATTACATGGACCTTCAAATGAAACTTCTCTCAATTTATAAGTTCCATATGGAATATAAATCACACTCCTTCCTCCCCATCTACAACCATCGTACCACGCCCTCAAAAATGCCTGTAACAAGGACGTCTCAATAAAATTAGTGGCTTAAAATCAAGTACTAATCAGTTGCAAGAATCGATACGAACAAGAAACGCAAACCTGACTATTATCTCTCTTGTCATCAGCAACAGCACCATAATCCTTGACATTAAAATACTTCAATTGTGAATGATAATATTTAGCATTAGCTATGCTAAAGAATACTAGAAAAC
>JAJOOR010010591.1:0-29416 GCA_036250505.1 Solanum acaule | reverse complement strand
GTTCAAACTTAATTTTAACTTTTTACATGTTATAAGAGTGATAGAGCATTATTTATTAAGATAATTTCATTAAAGCTACTAAAATATTCAAGATAATAAATGAAAATGGTTCAATAAAAAATAATACAATTTCTTACATGTTTCCTAATTGACGTCAAAAAAATAAAATTTTATATCCTATTAAATTAATACAACTTAATGAAAAAATGAATTTATTTTTTAGTATCAAACATAACTAGAAAAAGAAAATATTAAAAAAATTATGCGGGGCGGGGCGGGTTGAAAGTGAAAAGAGTTGTTATGCGGGGAGGATTAAAAATTTTGCGGGTTAAGCTCAACCCGCACCTCCCCCGCCCTACACCACCCCATTGCCATCCTTAAATAGGTTTAACAAGATCCAATAAAATCATAAAGAAGGTATGAATTGTCAAGTGTTGTTGGATAGGTTTGAAGAAGAAGACAACAGAAAATTACTTCCAGGTTACTTTTGATGGGCAATCAATCTTTTTTAATACATGCTTTTGTAATAGAAAGTTTGAGGTTGACAACTCAACTTTCTTCTTGATTGGCATATTTTTACATTATTTAAGCATTCTCATTTATAATATCATCATGGAGTGTATTACAAACTCTGTGATGGTCAGAAAATACTTACTTCTATCTAGTTCTTATTTTCTTCATGCTTGTTAGGTAGCATAAGTTAGGTATTTTATTAGGATTAGTAAGGTAAGACCTAGCCCCCCTTGCTTGTATTTATCCCTATTGATATTTTTTTTATGTTTAAAAAAAAAAGTTAAACTTCAAAAAAAAAAAGTCATTATTCTAAGTTCTAACTCTATAAATTTTATGCAAATTTTACAGAAAAATATCAATTTCAAATTAAAACTTGAAATTGAGTCTCAAATCCTATGATCAAACACATAGTAAATGGAGTATACAAAATTAGTTTTATGTGATTTTACCAAAATTCAGCAAAAATTCATGTTTCAGCAAGAATAAAATATAAATTCTTTCAAGAACAAAATTCTTTTTTTCTCATTCATCTTTGTACTTAATTTTGTTACTATAAAAAATTCTTCGTTGACTTCGAGACTTGGATCTTATTGGTGGACACCTAGATTTGAAGTCCGTATTATCAACACCCTCCCTAATCCTCTAAAATTTCATTGTAAATATGTAGACGATGATCTTGGTGATAAAGTACTCCATCCAAATGAAGAGTTCAAATTTCATTTTAATGAACATGTTTTTGGCGGAACATTATACTTCTGTCATTTTTATTGGAACTCTAATGATACAAGTCATGATATTTTTAATGATAAAATAGCTGATAAATGCAGTCTAGAAAGAAAGAGTTATTTGGTTTCTTTTATGCATAGATGCTATTGGAAGGTACAAGAGGATGGCTTCTATTTCGACTTCATTATAAAAAGAAGCATTCAAGGCCTGTGTGGAGGGCATAAGACCAGAAGTCTAACTCCCAGGCATTATCAAATATCTCAAAAAGTCACTCAAGTATGTGAAATTATTTAAGAAAGTCACTCAACTTGTGAAATTTCTTTTATAAAATCACTCAAGTTAAACTATTTTTTCTACAAAATCATTATAACCAAAAGATAAAAAGAGATAATTGCACAAATTACCCTTCAAGTTTAATTTCATAATACTTTCTTCCCTTTTACTTAAGAATATAATGTTTACCTCTTTTTTTTTTAATTATAATTTTCTTAACTTAATTAATATTAACTCAAGCGTCCAAGCATTAAGCATTAATGCACTTGGCTCAGGCTTCGTCTCTTCAAGTAAATTTTTAGCTGGTCTTATAGCAAACAAAAAAAATAATCATGAACTGGATTTTCAAAATATTCATATCAATAACTATTACCCTATTAAAAATAATGAGGAAACACGACAACAAAATAGTGAAAATGAATAAAAGAAGACAACAAACCTATAATTTTTCAAAAAAATTATTTCAACCTATAATCCTTTCGATAGTCCTGCTTCCTTGCCTTTTAATTGAAATTTCATTTTAACTGGTGGGTCGAATATTTGATATTAATATTTTAATATGAATTATTTAGTGTTAGGGATGATAATAGAGTGGAGCGGAGCAGAAACAAGGCAGTTTAAGTCTTAACCCAAAAAATATTAACCGCCCCGTTTTTTTGTGTGTGTTTTAGATCCATCCGCCCCGCTCCCTATCAATCCGCACCCAACCCGGCCAACCCACAACAGTTTTTTTAAAATAAAAGTTAAATCAAATTTAATAATGCTAAATTATTTTTACATCTTTCAAAAGCCAGCAAATTTAGATAGATTATGTAATTAAAGATAGTATCTTTTTATTTTAAGTAGTATTATATGTTCATAATCATATTTCACATCTTTCCAAAAGCCAACATATTTAAATGGTAATCAGTTTTTTTTGTAGCAGTGAGGCAGTGATGCATTAATTTTGAAAAATTGAGTTTGTAAACTTAATTTAGTTTTCGTGAAAAAAAATTCAAATAACATTTAAAAAAATATATAAATAGTTTTTATGTGTACAAACATGAAATTCAGCAAATAAAAACATAAGTTAATGCAAATTCACGTTTTTAATTTCACTGAAAAATAAAATTATGAACTGATTTTAAATTAAACTTTTGTTTTGCTTAACCCACTACCGCCCCTTCCCTGCCCCACCCCGTCCCGTTCTGCGTAGCCTTAAACCCATAATCACTACGCATAGCTTACAAACCATCCCGCTTCATTAACATCCCTATTTAGTGTGGCGTGCATGTTTGTATGGAGTAAAAAATTAATTTGTTTTGTGAAGTTAGATTTTTATTTTTTGGTAAATTGAATAAAAAGATGCTATAAAATCAATTAAATTAAATAGTATATGATAAAGGGCAACTTAGTTAATATAATAAATTTTTATATTAATAATAATTAGGTTAAGAAAATAAATATGAGAAAAATAAAACAAGAGAGATAAAGTAAAATATTATAAACTACTTGAAGGGTGGTTTATGCAATTTTTTTTTTATCTTTTGGTTATATTGATTTTCTAGAAAATTAGTTTAACTTGAGTGACTTTATAAAATGAAATTCATAAGTTGAGTGACTTTATTGATACAAAACTAAGTTGAGTGACTTTCTCAAATAATTTCACATACTTGAGTGACCTTTTGAGATATTTACTCTATCAACACCTGATAAACAATATGAAAAGATATATGGGTGGTGATAAAAAAATATGTAGTGCATCTAGTTCGATATTGATTCAGAAATAAATGCAAGAAAAAAGTGAAAAGAATTACTATACTATTTCTTGATTCCTTTTTATCTGTATAAGTCACCTTTGTTTTAAATTTAGCAAGATTCAATATGTGGATTTTATTATTCAAAGAGTTCATAGTTTAATTGCAAATGTCATATATTCTAAGGGAAAAATGACAGAAAATTTTACCTGTGGTCAAGGAACTTTATCTAGTACAAAAACTTACATGGAGAATAAAAAGGCAAACGGCCATGGAAAGACAGAGGATAGACCTGTGTAGATTCTCATTGAGCACCCTAGACGCGTTGAGTTTTTTGATGTTTCATATGTAGACTATAGTTCCCCGAAAAGGTTGTTCAGTACCCAAACAAGGCCGGAATGGGGATGACCTCTTTGCACTTGTAGTAAAACTTAATCTGCAAAAGGAAAATAAACTTTAGAGCAACCGTTGCAATGCATTCGAGTCATTGTTGAGAGCACCAGTTGAATTACTTATTCCTATCTGGTCAGTCTGTGCATAAAAATAACATCAAAAAACAAGTAAATTTTCTCATTTCTCAACTAGAGACTTACTTAAGTCCTGAATTGTCGTCCCACCTAGGTCAATATATGGAATATGGCAAATGTTGGACCATTGGGAGTTTGTGCCATTTTTATTGCTGCAACTTTTTTCTAACTGTGGGCAGCCTCTAATTCTAAGGTACCGTAATTTGGTGAGGCGTAGCATGGCATCTCTGGATGGCAGATGCTGTAGTTTTCTGCAGTACCATAAAGTTAACTCTTGCAAAGATACAAGATTGACAAGCCCATCCAACAGAGCTTCTAACGATGGACAATCACGGATCTCCAGATGCCGTAATTTGGGCATGGCATCTAAGAAGTCCAGATGTTGTAGTCGTCTGCACCTCACTAGCTCTAATGTTTCAAGAGAAGTAAGATTTCCAAATCTATCAGGAAGAGTTCTGATTCCAAAATCATTTATTCCGATCTCTATTAGGGAAGAAAGTTGCATAAGTTGATAGGGCAGAGAATCCCATTGCCTATTCCCATACACCTCTAATTTAGGAAGGGACGATAGCTGCTGAATGCCACTAAATATCAATTGGAATGCCTCAAAATCCATTATCTCTGAGAAAGGTCCAATGCACAATTCCTGTAATCCAGTGAGGCGGTGAAGGCCCCGTGCAGGTACACTATCCAATTTGAGGCATTTTGATATATTCAAATATGAAAGAGAAGGCATTTCCCACACATGTAAAGGGAAGGAAACTAAGTTGTTACATTTGTTGACCTTCAAAGATTCCAAAGACCGACAACGCTCTAGCATTTCACTTGGTAAACTGGTTAAGCCATCACAATTGGATAACTCAAGACTTTGGAGCGAAGTAAAATGATTCTCTCCACTGGGAACAGGAAAGGAACTGAAATTGTTGCAGCGCTCAATCCTTAAGCTCTTAAGAGAACGGAGATTGTATAAACTTTGTGGCAATTCGCGAAACTCTCTGCAATTTAAGACCCGTAGATGTTCAAGAGAAACATTGTTATGTAGCATCTCATCTGGAAAACAAGTGAGCTCTTTCACATCATCCACAATAAGATCTACGAGAGATGTCAAGTTGCTGCACAAGTTCAACAATGGCATTTCACTGTTAACTCTTTCAATCGCTACTTCATGCAGGATTTCAAATTGATTTGGAGTACTTTTTAACAGTGGACAGCTACTAATCCTCAACTTCTCCAGCGCAGGAAATATTCTTACTCCAACTCCGTCTCTACCATGATTTCCTGTTGGTAACAATTGCACTTCCTTCCACTCAGTAAGGCTACTCATATTCCGCAACACTAGTTCTTTGAGTAACGGGAACACTTGGATATTGGTGTTATTGTTGCTCAATCCATTATTGTTAACTTCAACACCATAAAATGTAGGTCCAATACATTCCAACTCATGGAATCCTATCAGCTCAAGATGCTGAAGGAGTTTGAGTTGGCCAAGCGATGGAATTTCCTTGCACCTTTTGCATCCACTTAATTTCAACTTGACCAAATTTGTTAGAGATTCTTCACTGAACCATGATGGAAATCTAGTCCCCAAATAATTCACCACCACTAAGGTTTTCAAGTTAGGATGCGGTTGAAGACCATCCAAAACATATTCATCATTGATCTCACGGTCTTCTGATACATCATCGGACCATAAATATGCCAGCTTGCATATATTTGGTTTCTCCTGTAGATATGCTCTTCCAGCTTCTTTTCTATTACGGACCAATTGCAGATTGTTGATCATCAATTCACCTCTTAGGTTTTTCAAATGACCTAATTCTTCTATCCGACGACCTTTCTCTAAACCGACCTTGAAAAACTGCAGGGTTTGAAGACAAGTCAATTGTCGCATGTTAAGTGGCATCTGAAAATGCTCATTAATAATACACCATGATCTCCAAGTAGGATAATTGGATCTGTAATATATGTGTCTCAAACTTATCATATTTCCCATCTTTTCTGGAAACTCCATGAGTGAACAGCAGTAATTGACTCTAAATGTTTGCAAATTGTAGAGCTTGCAAATGGAGTTGGGCAAGGCTTTGATGTTTGTGTTTGAGAGATCAAGATATCTCAAGTATATTAGCTTGCCGACTGAGGCTGACAACTCCTCAATGCCTGAACTGGACAAATTTAAAACTCTCAAGAACTGAAAGCTCAACAGCATATCATTAGATATATAATTGCTTCTCGAGAACAATGTGCTCAATCGTCCTGGCTCAATTACCTTATCTATTTGATCACTTGGTGAGTCCCATCCAATGTATCGAACTTGAGAAAGATTTTCTCCTCCAATGCTTTTGGAATCAAACAGTTTTGATTTGAATATATCTGCAGCCAAATCATGCACAAGATCATGCATCTTGTAGTGTGTTATATTGTTGTGTTCATCTATATTAACATCTTGGAGCAATGAATTTTGCAATAAAAGCTGAAAAAACTTGTTCCCAACGTCTTCCATCACAGTGGTCTCTTGACATGGACGAAGAAACCCTTCTGCCATCCAGAGTTGGATTAGTTGGTCTTTTTCAAACTTAAAATCTTTTGGAAACATTGCAAAGTAAGCAAAACATTTTTTCAGATGTGGGGATGGTAGATAATCATAGCTGAGTTTTAGAATTTTCATTATCCTATTTTCCCCATTATCATCTTTACCTACAACAAGGGGATTGCCATCAAGAATTGCCTGCCATTCATGTCTTTCCTTGTTGCGTAAAAGGCCTCCCAACACACTTGCAGCCAACGGTAGACCTTGACATATTTCAACAATCCTGTTTTCCATGTTCACCATTTCTTCTGGAACCTCCCCATCAACAAATGCTCTTTGTTTGAAAATGGACCAACAATGATCTTCTGTTAACTTTCCCAACACACGAACATCTACCGCTACAGTGGATGCCACTTGTTTCATGCGAGTAGTCACGAGAATGCAATTTCCTCTAGAAGTGTTTACTCCTCTCAAGCTATCCACGAACTCATCCCATATCGGAAGGTCAACACGCCACAAATCATCTAAGACAAGCAAATACCTTTTTCCACCTAGTTCATCTCGGAGTTTCTTGACTATTATATCCCTGGTCTGGACCTCAAGTTTCCTCTCTGTCAATGATTGGAGGATCTGTTCAAGAAAGCTCTTAGTCACTGACATTTCAGGTAGACACAACCACACTCTCTTCTCAAAATGTTTTTGGATCTCTTCATCATTGAAAATTCTCTTAGCTATAGTAGTTTTCCCTAAACCTCCCATCCCCACTACGGGAATGGTGCACAGAACAACTTCGTCTCTCATGTTCAACATCTTCTCCTTTATTTCAGCAACATCGTTGTCTCTACCAACGACATCCGAAGCAACTACTAAGGAATCTGTTTCTCGAAACGGTAGTATTTGCTGAGACGAAACAATTAGTGATTGGAGACTGAGGTCTTTGGCTAACTGATTGATAACCCTCAACTCTTCATTGATGTTTTTGATTTTTCGAGACATTTTACTCTTAAAAGCTGTATGAGAAATGAAATCACTGACCTTTCTCATAGGGCTATTTCGGATCTGCATCACTTGTGCTTTGAGAGATTCATATGTGAATTCGTCGAACACATTTTCAGCATTTTCAGCAACTCTTTCAAGCATTTTCAGCCATTTTTCTACAGCGTGATCGTCAACTTGTCGTCTTTCAGCATCATTAATGAAAGCTTGAATGATGGATACATTTTGTGTGAGCATTCTGAGATGTTTGTTGCAGTCCCTTGAGCTACTGACTTTCTCAATAGTGAGAGAAAGCAGTTTCTCAAGCACAACTTGAACTGTAGCACCAATTACTGGATCTGCCATTGTTGGGTTTGCTTCTACGCTCAGTCGTCTTCTTCCTTCTTTACCAAAGTCAAAATTTCTCTCTTTCTTTTTCTTTATTTTGTTATCATTCGATACAATATCAATTTGTTTTCATGTGGTATGAAATATCTCGTTAATTAATTTTGAAATTTGATGAAAACTCTCTTTGGTTCAAAAAGTCAAAGTCTTTCTTTTAATTCCATCCACAATATGAAAGAAGAGACTACTCTATTTCTTCGAGAAAATGCTATAAATAATCTCTTATGTACAGATTTTAAATGGTTTCTATTTAAAAATTTATCCATTTTATTCTTTAAATATTCAATTATCTAATTTACATCGATGCTTAATTCACACAGCATTTCAAATTGATTCGGAATATTTTTTAATGGACAGTTAATAATCCTCAATTTCTCTAGCCCGGGAAATATTCTTACTCCAACTCCGTCTCTATCATGATTTCTTGTTCGTAACAATTTCACTTCCTTCCACTCAGTAAGGCTAGGCTTATTCCACAATACTAGTTCATTGAGTAACGGAAACATTTGGGTATTGGTGTTATTGTTGCTTGATCCATTATTGTCAACTTCAACACCATAAAATGAATACATATCTATCATTATTGTGATGCACATCTACTGCTTAATCTAATAAGCTAAACTTAATTTTTCTTGATCACAGTCTCAAACCAACAAAATATATGTATGTATACAACTGTTCGAGTGTGTATTATTGTATTATCAGTTTTACTGTTAGAGTGGCTTACTGTTTCATTCAAATGTTAGTTAATCAGTTAGTTGAGTGTATGAGCTGGCAATATGGTTAGTTGAGTTAGTTAGCTGAGTCATTTTGGTGTGATCCTTCTAGATTCTTCTAGATTGTTTCTCTCATCTATAAAGTCTTGTATCTCCATCATTTTGTAACTGATTCAATATGAAATAAAATTCTCTCCATCTTTTCTGACTATGTTCCTTCTTATTCATCAATGGCTAAAGGATCATTGAGTTTCCAGTTTTTCACATGGTATCAGAGAACTTGATGCTGGCTATCTAAGAGAAGATTACAGATTAGATCAGCTTCTGTGTGCAATCGTTATTTCTCAAGTTTTAAGACTGTTGAAGTTAGTTCAGAATAATAATGATGGTAGTAGTTCAAATTGTTCAGTTTGTCCATTAGCCAAACAGACAAGACTTGTTTTTCCTATTAGTAATTCTAGAGCCTCTATGAGATTTGATGTTGTCCACATGGACCTTTGGGGGCCCTATAAGGTTCCTACTATAGATAGAAAGCATTACTTCCTAACAATTGTGGATGATTACAATAGATTTGTATGGATCTATCTGTTGCAATTGAAATCTGAAACTATTGTTGCTATCAAAAACTTTCTTTAAATGATTAAGACTCAATTTGCTGCTCATGTGAAGATTGTAAGGTCTGATAATGGTATTGAGTTCTTTAATTCCCAATGCACTACTCTATTCCATGATCTAGGTATTATACACCAAAGTAATTGTCCCCACACACCACAACAAAATGGTGTGGTGGAGAGAAATATAGGCATATTATGAATACAGCTAGAGCTATCAAATTTCAGTCACATCTACCTATTAGATATTGGGGTTTTTGTGTCAAGGCTACAGTATATCTGATAAACAGATTGCCATCATCAGTGATAGACAATAAGAGTCCATATGAGTTGTTGCATTTAAAACAACCATCCTTATCACACTTGAGGGTAATACGATGTCTTGGTTATGCCTTGGCCGCCAAAAGGAGATAAGTTTGCAGAGAGAGTTGTTCCTGCTATTCTTATAGGTTACTCAGAGCTTCGAAAGGGTTATATAATGTTAGACATCAATTCAAATAAAATATCCATAAGCAGAGATGTGAAATTTCATGAGGATGTTTTTCATTTGCTCAAATTCTGCCCCTGACTGATTTTGCCACCACTTTAGTTGATTCTCCATTAGCCTTTGTTAATCAACCTGAAAAGGACAATGAGGATGAGGTTGTTACCACTGATGACATTTGTGTTGAAGAAAATGTAGTTCTATGTGATGCAGTCCCTACTGATGTTAATGATGACCAGGAAGAAGTTGGAGATGAGTCTGAGATTATTTAGTCTTCCTTACATCCTGCACAAGCTGTTGAGTTACTTGCAGCTCCTCCTCAGCCTGTGTTACCGTCACCAGCAGCCCCTTCTCTCAGAAGGACTTCAAGAACCATCAGGGAACCCTCTTGGATGCTAGACTACACCATCTCTACAAAGAAGCACAGTACTAGACATCCTTTGGCCAACTATCTGAGTTATGACAATGCAATTCCTTGTTATAGAAGTTACTTGAGCAAGTTTTATGTTCCTATTGAGGAACCAAAACACTATAGACAAACTGCAAAGGATGATAGATGGATCCAAGCAATGCAGCTAGAAATCCAAGCTCTTTAAGATAACAAAACTTGGCTAGTTGTTGACTTACCAAAAGGGATGAATACTGTTGGCTCAAAATGGGTGTATAAAGTCAAATATAAGGCCAATGGTGAGGTGGAGAGATTTAAAGCCAAGCTGGTGGCAAAAGGATATAGCCAGCAAGAAGGGTTGGATTACCATGACACATTCTCACCAGTTGCCAAGATGGTGATTGTAAGGTGTGTGATTGCATTGGTTGTATCTAAAGGATGGAACTTGTATCAAATGGATGTCTATAATGCCTTTCTTCAAGGTGATCTAGATGAAGAGGTATACATGGAAATGCTTGATGGTTTTAGAAAACCAGGAGAAACTAAAGTGTGCAAATTACTTAAGTCATTATATGGCCTTAAATAAGCCTCTAGGCAATGGAACTTGAAGCTCACAAATGCTCTATTAGCCACTGGTTTCATCCAGAGTACTCATGATTACTCCTTGTTTACACTAAGAAGAGGTGAAGCTTTGGTCCTTATTCTTGTTTATGTGGATGACTTGTTAATCACAGGTAATGATGAACAACTTATCACTGAAGCCAAGAACAACTTACATAAGGAGTTCAAGCTAAAAGATTTGGGTGAGCTCAAGTATTTTCTGGGAATTGAGGTATTAAGATCTCCCAAAGGTGTTATTTTGAATCAAGGGAAATATATTTTGGAGCTTATTGCAGATTCAGGGCTTACCGGAGCAAAACCATCCCCCACTTCTATTGAATCTAACCTGAGACTTACTTCAGTAGAACGTGACTTAGCAACTGGCTTTACTGAAGACGAGGTTCTACATGACATTACTCCTTATCAAAGATTGATTGGGAAACTTATCTATGCAACCATCACAAGGCCTGATATCAGCTATGCAGTACAAACTCTTAGTCAATTCATGCAGTCTCCAAAGAAGTCACATTGGGATGCAGCTACTAGAGTAGTCAGATATTTGAAAGGCACAGTAGGTCAAGGGGTCGGGTTGCAAGCTACACCTACCACTATGCTCACCTGTTGGTGTGATTCTGATTGGGCATCTTGCCCCAACACAAGAAGGTCCATTACAAGATATGTTGTCAAGTTTGGTGAATCATTGGTGTCTTGGAAGTCTAAGAAACAGCAAAATGTCTCAAGGAGCTCAGCTGAAGCTGAATATAGAAGCATGACTTCAACTGTTTCTAAAATCACTTGGTTGCTCGGTCTTTTTACAGAACTTGGTGTGCCCATTCACATGCTTGTTACCATTTTGAGTGACAGTAAATCAGTCATCCAATTAGCAGCCAACCCAGTCTTCCATGAGAGAACCAAACACATTGAAATAGATTGTCATTTCATCAGAGATAAGATCAAGTCAGGCATGGTTGAAACTGTTCATGTTTCAACACAACAACAAGTTGCAGATCTACTGACAAAGGGATTGAGTCAAACTCAACATTCATACCTTCTAAGCAAGCTTGGTGTGCTCAATGTTCTGCACCCTCCAGCTTGAGGGGGTGTGTTCGAGTGTGTATTATTGTATTATCAGTTTTACTGTTAGAGTGGCTTACTGTTTCATTCAAATGTTAGTTAATCAGTTAGTTGAGTGTATGAGCTAGCAATATGGTTAGTTGAGTTAGTTAGCTGAGTCATTTTGGTGTGATCCTTCTAGATTCTTCTAGATTGTTTCTCTCATCTATAAAGCCTTGTATCTTCATCATTTTGTAACTGATTCAATATGAAATAAAATTCTCTCCCTCTTTTCTGACTCTGTTCCTTCTTATTCATCAATGGCTAAAGGATCATTGAGTTTCTAGTTCTTCACAACAACGATGTATATACCAACAACAACATATTAGTGAAATTCCACAAGTGGGGTCTGAGAAGATCATATATATAGCAACAAGATATATATTAACTTCTTTATTTTGCATAATACAAATACAATTATCTGCATGAGCAAGTAATGCAATTTCGATTATTGTATGGTACCTAACAGTTTTAGTTTGAAATTTCATAAAATCATGCTATAGTTACACAATAGTGGAAGTTATGCTGATGATAATACCGCAATGGGGCTTTGGACCATGTGGACTCCATCATTCCATGTGTACCAACCAAAAGAAAACTCATTTCTACTTACAATACTATTTTGCGCTGTAACTGTTATGTTGAAGCTGTGTTTCTCTGCCAATTTGCTGAAGCGTAAGATTTTGGGAACAATATCTACAACATATCCAGGAGGTGATCTCACAGCTAAAACGTAAGTCGAATTATCTTTTCCAACATTTGTAACAACTCTTCTGACAGTCATGCTGGATCCTCTCATGTTTGCAATTGCAAGTGATGGATAGTTAAGGTTACTCGCGGCAGGTACTTTCTTAGGACAATTGTACGATGAATCTAGGCGTATGTTTTAACTACAGAGATAGAGAAGATAATCTGTGTACGTAGCATCATAAATGAGTCCAGGATCTACTGCTCTTGATGGCCTGAAATGTCCTGCTCCGTATTCGAAGGGGTTTGCATCATTACCAGTGGCATTTGTGATTGGCCTACCAACCACATTATTGGTTGTTGCTGCAGTAAGAATTAACAACTGTCTGTTAGAAATTCTGTAAGAAAATTTAACTAGGAGTTCAATTTGTTGAAGAGAAACAGAATTACATGTGGTCATTAGAGCAGATCTGATTGCAGCACTACTCCAATCTGGATGAATTGATTTTAAGAGTGCAATTGCAGCAGAAACATGTGGGCAAGACATGGATGTTCCAGATTGCATGTTGTACTTAACAACACGACGATCTTCTGGTATTTTCAGGGGAGATGATGCCTCGCTCCACGCTGCTAGTATGTTAAATCCAGGAGCAGTAATATCCGGCTGCAATTTAATGTAAAAGTATTCTTCAGAAAAAGTTTAACTTCTATACACCAACCAACCGACAATAAATTACTCATTCTGTAGCACTAATATGTATTACCTTGAGAATGTTAGGGTCGATAACATTTGGTCCTTTGGAACTGAAATGAGCCATGACGGGTGTTGGCTTAGTACCTATCAATGTCTTCCCTGGAAGAAGTGTTGCCATTGGATTTTTTTCGGATCGTATATACATCAGGATTGTATTTAGGCCATCTAAATAAGCAACTGTTGTGGGATTCAGAAAAGGGGTGACTTGTATCTCATTCTCATTAAATGGATTTCCTAAAATAGCTGCAACACCTCCAGCTCTATTCACTTCCATTGATGCCTGTCTATTACTCCTACTATTTATGCAGAGGACAACTTTTCCTCTCACAAGATCTCTTGATAGTGTACCAGGACGACATGTCCTGGATATGCAAAAAACAACAATGAAATCATCATCAATCTCTATATTTACTAGTACTTTCCATCCTCAACTAATATTTACACTGATTATTGTTTATATATTTCAAAGGAGATGGAAGAAAAGGGTAAGAACAGTGACAAAAAAATTGGATAAAGTTGTCTTATCATAATGGCCCTAACTGCATGATCGATTTGACGAAGATTTCCATGTAGATCTATGAAAAGCCAAACCAAATGGGAGTCCTAGGTATAGGCAAGGGTGGGAGGGATGAGAGAGCAAGTTGACGTGGGGGCAAAGGCAAGAACAATTTCAGGCATGATTATCTTATGACAAGGGTCATTTTCTCTGAGAATTGCTTTCTTTATTTTTATATTTTAGAAAAAATTACTACAACATGAAATAATAATAATAACATAAAGTATAATATCATTATATCAATAATAATTAAAAAAGAAGAAGAAGAAGATCTATAGCAAAAATACCTTTAACACAATAAGAATCAAATTTAACACTAGCTAGGGGCATGTTTAGGGGTTCTTTAATTCCAACTTTCTATATGACACGTTTAAAACTTCAAGATTAAAGGGTATTTGATATATTTGACATATCTTTAATTTAAGACCACAAAATTCAAAAGTCTTTGTTACTTTTCTTAACTCCGTCAAGTCAAAAATATGACAACCGATCGAATTGAAACGAAGGGATTATTCAGAAACATTCCACATATGCATATTTAATACAAACAAGATCTGTAAGGATGTTATATATATATATATATATATTTTAATTTAAGATCAAAAGATTCAAAAATATTTTATATTTTTTGAACTCCATGCTACAATAAACTAAGACACATACAATGACGCAGAGGAAGTACTAATTAAGAAATAAAAAAACTAAAATAGAATGGAATTTACCCTGTTGTTTTACTTGTTGTAGTTCCTGTAATTTCTACATCTCCTGCATAAACCAATGGATGCAACTTCCTCCTCATTATTGGAGTCACTGTTTCTCTCTATATATTGATAAATTAAACAAAAAAAAAAAAAAAGAGTTAAAACAACTTCAAAAGCAATTCTTATATAGATGTTAAATATCCCATTTAGAGGAAAACAATTCTTATATAGTATATGTTTTGTCTAACATCTTGTATATTTTTCTCACTATGTGAGCTATTTGTGTAACAGTTGAGTATATATGAGCATGTTTCATAATTAGGCTATATCAACTCTAAGTAACAAAGTTGAGACTTGAGAGGTATATCATGCCTTTTTCCCTTGATTTAAACTCGGATGATTTACAAGTGAATCTGAATATGTCCTTACCTCAACGATGATTCCATTTCCGAGCATAATTGGAGATGAAAATACTCGATCGATACTACTAGCACCAACTGTGATGATCCATGGTGCTACATTTTCAACAGTAGATGGTGTTGGGCCACTATTGCCAGCACTACAAGCTACTACAATATTTCTCTTCACAGCATTCAAAGATCCAAGCAATAGAATTCTGTGTGTAATATGTTTTTATAGGTAGAGACCCTAGAGAAATACTAAGTACATGAACTCCATTAGCTATGGCATCATCAAAAGCAGCAAGAATATAATGTCATCTGGAAGGCATGCAGTTCCCTGAGCTAAGGTCTTATTTGGAACTGGCCAACATACTTTATAGATTGCGAGACGAACATTTGGTGCACCTCCAGTAGCTGTACCCTTTGCAAATCCACCAATTGCTGATGCATTTGCAACTCTTCGACCACCCACTGTGGCTGCAACGTGAGTACCATGACCGTTTACATCTCTAGGTGATCGAAAGTCCCTTGTCTCGTTAAGAGGACCATAGTGTGCTTCATAACCTTTTAAATAGTATTGTGCTCCAATTAATTTCCTTTCAAAACACAACAACAACAACAGAAAAGAACATAAGTGTTACCTTGTTGACTATCAGTATATATAAGTTTAATTGAAAGCGAAAATAAGGGATGAAATTAAATCATTTCAACCTATTGCAATGAGAAGCGTTGAAGGCAACACCTTCTTGGCAAGTTCCATTCCATGACTTTGGAACTGGTCCCATTCCTTTATCATTGAAACTTGAAGATTCTGGCCACACCCCTGTAAAAAAAAAAGATGAAGAGTAAGCGTGTAACTGACTTTTCGGGACAAGTTCAGTGAGGATTTATGTCTTTTCCCACTGAATAATACCATACATAATACACGGACTATTTCTCCTGATTCACCCTACCAAACGACCCCCTAAAATGGGACAGAGGGAGTATATTAAAATGTTTTTAAAAAAAAACACAAACAGAGAAAGCTCTTACCAGTGTCTATAACCCCAACAATGATATCTTCTCCATAATTTCCATTTTGTGGCAATTCTTCTCTAACATTTATCAGTGAAATTCCTTCCAGTAAGCTCACAAAGTCCCATGATCTTGTAGTATGAGGCTTTATTGTATCAGGATCACTGTGAAATACTGATATTACACCTTCCATACCTGTTTTAAAAATAAAAATAAGAATCACACTGATCAGAAACAAAAGAAAGTAACCAACACAATGGCTTGAGACGTAATATAATTAAGCAATTCACTGCCACCCATAAAATAAAAGAATACATGTTTGATCATAAAAGAATCAGGCTCACACGTGATCGCATGTTGAGACATAATATAATTTAAGTTACATCAGCTTACTGTCTCAAACAACTTAAACTATAAGTTCATATGTCATACCTGATATCATATAAGCTTCTTGTGGTGTTAACAAAGCGGAGAAGCCATTGATAACGTTCTTATAGCTTTGAACAAGCGATGTTCTAACATCTTCTTTAGAAGTAGTACCCTTGACAGAATGAAGAAATGAACAGTGGTGATCTTCTATTTCTTTCGAAGTCTTGTCTCCATTGTGCTCTCCAAGGTACACTATATATACCTTTGTTTCTTCAGTACATGAAACAAAGTCACCAAGGCTCATAATTAGGAAGAGGGAAAAGAGAAATACAATTATAAGATAGTTCTTCATTTTGGATGACTTGTATTATATTGATTTGTTTTCTGTCAGTATGAAGGGTTTTATAGTGATACGATACTCATACATACAATAAATAATAGTATCTTGGAAAATTGTTAGAAGTGGATGCAGGAAATTTCTAATTTACTAGAATCCAACTTCTATGAAATACAAAATTAGTCTACTCTTTCACGGGACCACTGAATGATCAGTGTCTAGAAATTTGATGGAACCTCACCTAGTCTTCTTGTCTATCCTTTGCAAATCTTGCGGGGAACTTCAGAACATCCTTGTCCATGGACCACTAGTTTTGCAGAAATTTCTTTGCAGTGTGAGTTACACCTATTGAAATTGTAGCGATGAGTTAAACATGTACCTCCCTAGTCATATATTTACTTTTTCATTGCTAGTAACGATGAGTTTCCTAAACTGCAGCATTTTGAAATTGCATAGGCCAGAGAGAGAGAGAGATGAGGGAGAGACAGATATAAATACACTTCTTCTGATGGATATATATCTTTAGCGTACTCTAATAAGCTTAACTTAATCAATTAACATGTATCGTTATAAAGATGTATATTGCAACAAGATATATAATTATTTCTTTGTTCTGCATAGTACAAATCCGATATCTGCGTGAGCAAGAAATGCAGTTTCAATTACTGTAAGGAACTTAACAGTTTTTGTTTGAAATTTCATAACAACGTGCTCTAGTAATTACACATTCATAAAATATTTTTGGCACTTATATATTATTAACAAATTCATGATATAATTACACGGATGATACAGCAATTGGACTTCGAACCACAAGGACTCCATCATTCCATGTGTACCAACCAAAGGAAAACTCATTTCTCCTTTCAGTACTATTCATGCCAACTGTTATATTGAAGCTGTGTTTCTCACCAATTTGCTGAAGCGTAAACTCTTTGGAACAATATCAACAACATATCCAAGAGGTGATCCTACTACATAGTTTATGTTCTAGGAAGTTCTTTTTGTGTTTGAGTCTTGATGTATTGTTAGTTCAGTGTGTTATAAACTAAATTAGGATTGGGAACACACACCTTGGGAGGTTTGTGCGAAGTGTAGGAAGCAAGTGATTATTCCTTAGGTTACATAGTTTTGTAATCTATTTTGTAGCAAGGCTCGTAGGAAATTTGGTGAAGTTGAGAGTAAATCATGTTGTGGTACAGATTGTGGTTTTCACACCTTTTGAGCTGGGTGTTTCTACGTACAATACAGTGTCCTTACTTTACTATCTTTACTTCTTTGTTGAAACACGTTGGGCAACTTGGTTCACTTAGGTCATGTAGAATATAAAATTTAGAAGAAGCTTATGTGGAAATCTTGGTTCAATATGCAGAATAGAGAATCCTTCAACCTAATGGACAAATGCCCCTCAAACTGGTCAGTCCATTTAAGTCCTACGTCCTTTGCAGCGGATACTGAAGCTAATGTAGGTGGAATTTAATCATGAGAATGCAATACACACTGCTATCATCGATTATTATGGATCGAAGCTCTGGCGAAAGAAAAGCAAAGAAGAACTATATGGAGAAAAGAACCAAATCAACTGAAGCTAATGTAGGCTCTTCCAAACAGCTTACTTCCAAAATCTGCTTGCAAACCAACACAATATTGCCATTCAAAACTGTTAAATTTGCAACAACTAATCAAAGTTTCAATAGAAGACAGGGAACTAGCTGGTTGAACTACTCATTCTATAAAAAATACTTGAATCATGAATTACTTGTTCTTTTATTTTAATCAAATTGTAGGAAAAAAGTTATTTATTTTATCAAAAGAGACAACAGAAAAATAGTTTCACTTAGGCAAATATGTATATATACTCGATAATCATTACTTATTTAATGTTGAGAGATTATGTAGTCTTTACCAAATACTCATGAAAGAGTCCAGTAATGATTTAATGGCCGAAGATTCTGTTCTTCAATAAAACAAACGTGGTGGTTCCTCCGTCGAAGATAACCAACCTTGTTAAACAGTAAAATTGTGTCGTGAAATAAAAGAAGTGCAAAAATAACTTAGACAAACTTGTTATAGCAATCCTTTAACAAGTCTAAATGAAAATGTACCTAAAGTTATTGTCGCCCATGGACTTTGACTTGATATGCCAGTATGCCATAACAACGTTCTAGCATGACCTTGGACCTAGTCAACTATGAGAAAAAACCATAAATTTTTCACAATTAAACCATATGTTAAAAGACATAATATAGATATTCCTCACTTGATGAAGGATAAATAGAACAATTTGTTTAAATGTGGAAGAGCAAAATGCTGAAAGGAAAGCACAGATGCGATTCACTGATAACTCTGCATTTTTTATGTCCAATAATTGCAAGAAAAAGGATTAAACTAAATAATCCTTTTGCAGGTGAAAGTGAGAGGAGAAAACAAACCTTGGTATCTGGATAGTGCATGCTCCAGAGTCCAGACATATGATAGGAACGCGTGAAAACTTCCTCTCACTTACTGATTTCCACAGTGGAAGTGTGGGCGTGTGGCCTATTACAAAGACATCATAAAGAAGTTTCCTAAAAGGAGAAGGCAAAAAAAAAAAAAAAAAAGAGAAAAGAAACAAATGAGCTTTTTCACATCATAGACAGTAGACGATACGAGAGATGTCAGGTTGCTGCACAAGCTCAACAATGCCATTTATGATTTAACTGTCAACTCTTTCAATCTCTAGTTCATGCAGGATTTCAATAGTGGACAGCTACTAATCCTCGACTTCTCAAGTCCAGGAAACATTCTCATTCCAACTCCTTCTCTACCAAGTACCACCATCTCCTGTTGGTTATAACATTCTCCAATACTAGTCTAGGTCAGGTCATCACATCTTTATAGCAACATAGATGTTCCTTCATTGGTTAGAATCAGCCCAACAATTTCAAATGGACTAATATTTTTTTTTTAAAATCTGAAATTCTTCAGTACTATAGTAAGATGGATTCGTTTGGGGAATGAAAAGCTTGGAAAACTAAAAGGAGAAATAGAGACTTACACAAGTCCTGAATTTTCATGAACCCAACGTTAATTACTGAAATATGAGAAATGTTGGACCACTGGGAGTTTCGGCCACTCATATTATTGATAGAACTTTATTCTAACTGAGCACAACCTTTAATTCCCAGGTACCGCAATTTGGTGAGGCATCGCATGGAATATCTGGATGGCAGATGCTCTAGTTTTCCACACTTTGATGAAAATAACTGTTGCAAATTAAAGAAACAAGGTTTACGAGCCCATCCAACATAGCTTGATTCTAACAATCGACAGTCCTTGATCTTCAGAAACTGTAATTTGGCATGGCATCTAAAAGTCCTGATGGTGTAGCCATTTGCAGCTCACTAGCATTAATGTTTCAAGAGAAGAACCTCAATTCCGAATTCAAGTATCTGATTTCCATGGATGCTTAATTCACGCAGCATTTCAAATTGATTCGGAATACTTTTTAACAACGGACAGTTACTAATCCTCAACTTCTCCAGCCCGGGAAATATTCTTACTCCAACTCCATCTCTGCCATCATTTCCTTTTGATTACAATTGCACTTCCTTCCACTCTGTAAGTCTAGGCATATTCCACAATACAAGTTCTTTGAGTAACGGGAACACTTGGATATTGGCGTTTTTGTTAACTTCAACACCGTAAAATGTAGGTCCGATACATTTCAACTCATGGAATCCTTTCAGCTCAAGATGCCGAAGGAGTTTAAGTTGGCCAAGCGATGGAATTTCCTTGCACTTTCTGCAACCACTTAATTTCAACTCGACCAAATTTGGTAACAATTCTTCACTGAACCATGACGGAAATCTAGTCCTCTGATCATCAATTCACCTCTAAGGTTATTCAAACGACCTAATTCTTCTATTTGACAACCTTTCTCTAAACCTACCTTGAAAAACTGCAGGGGGGTTTGAAGAAAAGTCAATTGTCCCATATATTAACTGGCATCCGAAAGTGCTGATTGCAGAAACACCATTTTCTAGAATCTGATCTGAAATCATTGCTGTAATATATGTCTCAAACTTATCATATTTGCCATTTCATCTGGAAGCTCCTCGAGTAAGAAGCCATTACTTACTCTAAAAGTTTGCAAATTTTAGAGCTTGCAAATGGAGTTGGGCAAGGCTTTGATATTAGTACTGGAGAGATCAAGATATCTCAAGTATATTAGCTTTGCCAATTGAAGCTGTCAACTCCTTGATGCCTGACCTGGATAAATTTAAAACTCGCAAGAACTAAAAGCTCAATAGAACATCTTTGGATATATTGTTTCTTGAGAACAATATGCATATATGTCCTGGCTCATTTATCATATCAATTTGATCACTTGGTGAGTCCCATCCAAAGTATCGAACTTGAGAAAGATTTTCTCCTCCGACACTCTTTTGATCAAATAGTTTAGATTTCAAAATATCTCCAGCCAAATCATGCACAAGATCATGCATCTTACAGTATCTTATATTGTTGTGCTCATCTAACTCAACATCTTGCAGCCAGGAATATTGCAATAGAAGTTGAAAATACCTGTTCCCAACGTCTTCCATTACACAGGGGTCTCTTGACATGGACGAAGAAACCCTTCGCCATCCAGAGTTGGATTAGTTGGTCCTTTCCAAACACAAAATCTTTTGGAAACATTGTGAAGTAGGCAAAGCATTTTTTCAGATGTGGAAATGGTAGATAATCATAGCTAAGTTTTAGGATTTTCTTTAAGCTATTTTACCCGTTATCATCTTCACCTGCAACTAGGGGGTTACCATCAAGAATTCTTTGCCATTCATGTTTTTTCTTTTATCGTTCCCCCCAACACACTTGTAGTCAATGGTAGACCTTGACACATTTCAACAATCCTGTTTTCTGTGCTCACCATTTCTTCAGGAACCTCCTTGTCAACAAATGCTCTTTGTTTGAAAATGGACCAACAATGATCTCTTGTTAATTTTTCCAACATATGATGATCTACTGCTACTGTAGATGCTACCCTCTTTGAGCGTGTAATCACAAGAATGCAGATTCTTCTTGACGTGTTCATTCCCTTCAAGGTGTCCATGAAGTCGTGCTTTGGACCTCAAGTCTGGAAAAGTCGTGCTTTTCCGCCCAATTCATCTCGGAACTTCTTGACTATTATATCTCTACTTTGGACCTCAAGTTTCCTCTCTGTCAATGATTCGAGGATTAGTTCAAGAAAGCTCTTCGTTTCTACCATTTCAGGTAGACACAACCAAACTTTCTTTTCAAAATTTTGCTTGATTTGTTCATCATTGAAAATTCTCTTAGCCACTGTAGTTTTCCCTTAACCTCCCATCCCCACTACGGGAATGGTGCACAGGAAAACTTTGTCTCTCATGTTCAACATCTTCGCCTTTATTTCATTAACATCTCTGTCTCTACCAACAACATCCGAAGCAACTACTACGGATTCTGTTTCTCGATTTGATGGTACTTTCCAAGAAGCAACAACATCCGTTGAATTCATCAAACACGTTTTCAGCATCTTCAGCAACTCTCTCAAGCATCTTGAGCCATTCTTCCACACCCTGATCGTCGATTTGTTGTCTTTCAGCCAAATAAAATGAAGAACTATTTTATCTTGTGTTTGGCAAGAGGTATTAGACCTTATTAGATTATTTATCTCACAATTTATACCTTAGTTATGTGATACATGGTGGAATAACTTATTTCGATAATTTATTCGGAGATTAATAATTTTGGGATAACTTGTTCTTGAGCCAAACGAGCGCTAACATTAATAGAACTTTCTTTTTCTTTTAAACTTCATTTGCTATAGCTCAATGGTAAATAACTGATAAGTTATACGTGTTGATAAATATTTGTAAATATTAAAAATAAGTAATTATGTATTTCAATAAAAATGCTAAAATTAATAATAAGCACTTGACAATTGACATGGTTGCTAAAAAGTTCTCATAAGCTATTTATTTTGTTTTAGCAATTTTAAGTTTTCTTATAAAACATATAAATTTAAAAGTATCTTCTAAAGAAAACGAGGAACGACAATGCTTATGATGTGCTTTCCTGTAGTAGATTGATTTGGGTATTTGTACGTTGTTCTTTTGCCCACTTAATAAAAGGCCCCAGCGCTCTATTTATTTATTTTTTTTTAAAAAATAAAAGAAAGAGGAACGACAATGCATATAGAAAGAACAGAAATTCAGGGGTTTAGTTGCCAAAGGAAAATAAAATTTAAAAGGGTTTTGTTTTGGTAAAGGATTTTGGAGAATTAAGAGTTAAGGATATAAAATAATAAAAATATTTGTCAAAATAGAAGAGTTTAGCCATGATAATTTTTCACCTTTTTCGGAAAATTATTTCTTTATTCAAAATACAGTGTTTGGCCATAAAAATTTCCAATATATTTTGGAATTGGAAAAACGCACAAATCCTTATTTTCACGGTCAAACTCATCGGTGATCCTCTAAAATTTGCACCAGTTTCACATAAATATTTCAACTGTGCAATGTTCATTTTAAACACCTCATGTATGATTGATCCCGTTGCTTCATTTTGACACTTTTTTGACAATAAGCAAAAAATTGAGGAGACTGTAATACACTCATTGATGACGTGACAAACAACCAATTAAATGATTATATGTGTTATTTTAAGTTAAAATTATTTTTAGATCTATTTAGTAAATAAAATAAAAATATTATTCTAAAAAAATCAATCTAACCCCTTTCCCCCACACCCTAATAGTAGTTGTCTTCTCTACTACACCCAACAATTTTCTTTATTTTTAAATCTACTTTTTAAAATTGTTTAAGATCTTTTTTATTTTTCTATTTTGGTGTTGTTTTGAAAGAAAAAGAGAGAGAGGAGGACCGGAGGGGGAGGGAGAGAAAGAAAAATATAAAATAGGAGTGTTCATATTTATTTTTTGAGTTGAGCTCAAATGTACTACTTATTGTACACACACACATATATATTATCAATGAGTTCTACACATAATTTTAATTATTGAGCTTCTTCAATTTCAAATAATTAGTTTTTATAAAATTCAAAATAGTTTTCGAATTAGTTTGAATGAATTATAATTTTTCAAATAATATATATTATTTTATATAATTATTACATTTTATAAATATTCGAAAATTGTCTCAATTTTTTTTTAGTTTTACTCAAATATTTGATTAATTAGTTTAGTTAATTAATAGGAGTACTTTATATTTTTAAATTAATAAAAATTCATGTTATTTTAATTTTGGCTGAATTGAACCAATTGCCTCAATTTGATCGAATTCACAATGGTTATTTTGTTAAGTCAAATTGACTACATTCTTTTTTATTTTTTTCAAAACCCTTTTTCATCCAACTTTTAAACTAAAATTGGGCCATATTTCAGCCCATATGTTCATCACCAAACAAACCTCAATTTCCATTCTCAACACCAACAGCAACAGCTCAGCCCACTATCTCAGCCCCAACCAACAATACAAGCAGCAATACATACATACAACGTCTATACCAGTGACCCCTACGCTTGTCTTCCTCGTCTTGAATCAACGGCTCCCTTCAATCGTCCGCAACGGCTACTTGATTTTTTTTTTGAATTTCATCCATTCTTCCCCCAAAAATCAGTCCTATTTGCTCTCTCTCTATTTATAAACCCGTCTCCAGTCCTCCCTCAATCAAGGGGTTACGAAAAAGTGAATACAAAAGCTAAAATCAAAGAAAGAATCCATCAATTTCTTTTTAGACCTTCATTTCGGAAATCGGAGTTTGTTGAAGCTCCCGCTTGTTGTGGTGAAGTCGCTGCTCCAAGTTCAAAAGGTAATATTCATGTCCCTGTTGTTCCTAATGTGTGGATTGTTTAACTCTTGATTGTGTGTGTGAGGTGATTAAGAGTTAGATTCTAGGAGTGTTTTAATAATCGTTGATTCAAAATGGTTGATACAATTGGCTTTGTAACTATACCTCTTTGATTTCCTTGTTAGCCATTCTGTGTTGATTTCCATGTTTAGTGCTTGTACCTGTTTCAAAAGTGTTCCCGTTATTTCATATTGTTGGCATGTTGTGTGTGTTTCGAGTTCATCTCGAGATATTGTAGTTGTTCCATCTTAACTAGTTGAAATGCATCTTTCGATCTGCATGAACTTTTCATTGACAATTATGATTTCTCCGATCTTAGAATGACTGCAACGACACTATACCAATCGGTTGGGACTCTTCAGTCTTGTAGAAATAATGGTAACTCTGGATTGTGTCCTGATTATGGGCATGTTTCCTTTAGATCAGTGTCCAAGGTTTCAAGGTTGATGTGGGATTGTTGAGAGGAGGAAGTTTTGTTCGTATAATTCAAGCCTCTGCTGCTCAGGCTACGGTTGCTGATGAAGCTTCAGCACCATCAAGTGCCACCACCAGCGAATAAGAAAACAAGTATGATAGTCCAACTATTGAACTGTTATTTTCAAAATAATCATAAACACAACATAAGACGAGAAGAATCTGTGATCATTTCTTTCGTCATAACATTAAGAAGAAATTGTTCCCCTCCTCGGAAATGATTTTCATGGGATAAATTATATAATTGTTTTAAGCTACTCTGCGGCACCACATCTGATTCCAATCTTACTCTTTTCCCTTTAGGTGAAGCTGCTTTTATCCTAGAATGAAAAAATCTTGTCCACTGGTTGTATAGACGTGCCTTTGACTACAAAGGGTGTGGAAGCTGCCGTTGAAGCTGGAAAACGAATTAGCAATATAACCTATCGACATGATCTATACTTCTACTTTGATTCGTGCTCAAATGACTGCCATGCTTGCATGACAGCAGTGCCGCAATAAGGTAATTTTGTGGTTAAAGCTTGTAACATTTGGACGATCTTTGCTTCTTCTTAATTTTGTTTTTTCATACGGATTAGTAGTTTATAGCTCAAGTGTTTTATATATATGGTATTATTTTGTTCACAGGGTCCAAAAAAGAAAGTTGTATGTGCATATAACGAATATGTTATTGTTTCATGGATTGGCTGTGACACGCAACAAATTTCCATCTTGCATTAGAGGTTCAGAGAGAAAGTAAGTCAATATTTTTGTTGGTTCTCTCTTTTTATACATTATATTGAGTGGTCTTTGCTTCTTCTTAATTTGTTCTGTTATATATCGCACCTCAAGGAGGCTGATGTAGATAGTCTAATGCCATCCACAACTCGAATTGGTGACCTATAAGTCAAACAGAAACAATATTATCACTGTCTATAGTGCTTGAGATTTATCAGATGAAAATTTGGGGAATATGGCTGATACTCTGAGGCTGTCATTATAGCGCTTGAATGCTTTCAACTCGTAAACAATACATCACATAGAGTTAACTTTATCTCAAATGAAAATTTGGGCAATATGACTGACACTATGAACATCAACATAATGCTTGAATGATTTTGTTTGCAATTGTCATGCAATGTGGTTTCTTAGCTTCTTTTGTCTTAAAATAATTATAAATTTCTTTCAGATGGTATGGTACAGTTATGAGATACAAAAAAAATTCTAATAAAAACTATGATCCATAGACATTTAAGTGAGTGCTTGATTTCTTTCTCTATAGTAAAATTATATGGTTTTCGCTTTATTAGATCACCATGATCACAGTTGATACAGAGGACCGACTCAATCCTAACCTTAGAGAACTCAATAGCAGATCGCATTGTTTATTAATCTAGTTTTAAATTATTATTTTTCTACTTTTTTATTTGTTATCAAATTTTGTTTGTAAGCTATTCGGAAGCAAAATGATCAGATCATTCATTCTGAAAAATCTGTAAATGATGAGGAACAAAAAGAATACAAAGTTGGTTGAGTTGAACATAGAGTAAGTACTTTGCCAGATAACAACAATACAACATAAACAAGCTAAGATGAACTTTTTAAAAAAGAATTCCAACATATTTGAAAGATAAAAAGATGATATTGTTAGTTACTGGTGTCTTTTTATTTTTTCTGCTAGAAAGATTGTATCTTTTTATGGACATATTTGAGATTATTATCCATTTCACACGAGGGTTTGACTTTCACAAGTTCAACATTCAACAGGAAGTGCACGAGCAGATGTAAAACTGAAAATAACTTTCTAGTGATCTGTGATTGCTTTGTGATTTCCAGGTTGTACTCATTAGCGATGTTCCTAGATCCTTAAATTGTACACAAACCCAAATAGTTTATATTATAAATATTTAAATTTAACTAAGCCATGAATGTATGTTATTTGGAACTTCATTTATCTCAACTTTCAAATGAATATATTTTAAGTGTTGTATTATTATTCAAGAAAATGAATGAAAGAATATACTCCAAGTTTATTAAAATAACTGGGTCAATATTTATAAAATTCAAGGGGAATCAGGGCGGACAGGCGGGGGGTTGGCGAGGCCTCGGAGGGTATGGGGCCTCGCGGCAAGCGTCCTTTGGTTCGGCATCCTCGAGGTAGGCGCCCTCAGGTCAGGCGTCCTCGGGTTAGGCGTCCTTGGGGAAGACATCCTCAGGTAAGGCGTCCTCGGGTCGAGTATTCCCGGGTCAGCGTCCTCGGGTCAGGCATTCTCGGGTCAGGCGTTCTAGGGTCAGAAGTCCTCGGGTCAGGCGTCCTCGAGTCAGGCATTCTAGGTTCAGAAGTCCTCGGGTCAGGCATCCTCAGGTCAAGGATTCTCAGGTCAGGGCGTCCTCGAGTTAGGTGTTTTGGGTCGGGCGTTCTCGAATCAGAAGTCATCGGGTCAGACATTCTCGGGTTAGGCATCCTCGGGTTAGGCGTCCGCAGGTCAGAAGTCCTCGGGTCAAGCATTCTTGGGTCAGGCGTCCTTGAGTCAGAAGTCCTCGAGTCAGGCGTCCCCGAGTCAAGCGTTCTTGGTCAGGCGTCCTCGGGTCAGAAATCCTCGGGTCAAGCGTCCTCGAGTCAGGCGTCCTCGGGTCAGGTGTTCTCGAGTCAGGAATCCTCCGGTCAAAAGTCCTCTGGTCAGGCATCCTCGAGTCAGGCGTTCTCGGGTCAGGCATTCTAGGTTCAGAACTCTTGCGGTCAGGCATCCTCGGGTCAGAAGTCCTCGGGTCAGGCGTTCTCGAGTCAGAAGTCTGATCAGGCGTTCACGGGTCAGACGTCATTGAGTCAGGCGTTCTAGGGTCAAACGTCCTCGGGTCAGGCGTCCTCGGGTCAGGCGTTCTCGGGTCAGGCGTTTCGGGTTAGGCGTTCTCGAGTCAGGCTTTCTCGGGTCAGGCGTCCTCGGGTCAGGCGTTCTAGGGTCAGAAGTCCTCGGGTCAGGCGTTCTATGGTCAGAAGACCTCGGGTGAGAAATCTTTGGGTCAGGTGTCCTCGAGTCAGGCGTCCTAGGGTCAGGTGTTCTCGAGTTTGGAATCCTCCGGTCAAAAGTCCTCTTGTCAAGCGTTCTCGAGTCAAAATTCCTCGGGTCAGGCGTCCTCGGATCAAGTGTTCTAGGGTCAGAAGTCCTCGGGTCAGGCATCCTCGAGTCAGGCGTTCTATGGTCAGAAGTCCTGGGGTTAGAAATCATCGGGTCAGGCGTCCTCGGGTCAGGCGTTCTCAGGTCAGACTTCATCGGGTCAGGCGTCATCGGGTCAGAAGTCCTCGGGTCAGGCGTCCTCGAGTCAGGCGTTATCGGGTCAGAAGTCCTTGGGTCAGGCGTCCTCGAGTTAGGCGTTCTCGGGTAAGAAGTCCTCGGGTAAAAAATCCTCAGGTTAGGCGTCACCTAGTTAGGCGTTCTCGAGTCAGACGTTCTCGGGTCAGAAGTCCTCGGGTCAATCGTCCTCGGATCAGAAGTCCTCGGGTCAGGAGATCTCAGGTCAGGCGTTCTCGGTTCAGGCATTCTCGGGTCAGAAGTCCTTGGGTCAGGCGTTCTAGGGTCAGAAGTCCTCAGGTCAGGCGTTCTCGGGTCAAAAGTCCTCGGGTCAGGCGTCTTCGGATCAGGCGTTCTAGGGTCAGAAGTCCTCTGGTTAGGCGTCATCGAGTCAGGCGTTCTCGGGTCAAAGTCCTCGGGTCAAAAATCCTCAGCTCTGGCGTTCTCGGGTCAGGCTTTCTCAGGTTAGGCATTCTCGGGTCATGTGTCCTCGGGTCAGAAGTCCTCGGGTCAGGCGTTCTCGGGTCAGGCATTCTCCGGTCAGAAGTCCTCAGGTCAGGCTTTCTCGGGTCAAAAGTCCTCAAGTTAGGCGTCTTCAGATCAGGCGTTCTAGGTTCAGAAGTCCTCGGGTCAGGCATCGTCGGGTCAGGCGTCCTCGGGTCAGAAGTCCTCGGGTCAGGCGTTCTCGAGTCAGAAGTCTGATCAGGCATCATCAGGTTAGGCATTCTCAGGTCAAATATCCTCAGGTCAGGCATTCTCGGGTAAGACGTCATCGGGTCAGTCGTCCTCGAATCACGCGTCCTCGGGTCACGCGTTCTCGGGTCAGACGTCATTGGGTCAGGCGTCCTCGGGTCAGGCATTCTCGGGTAAGACGTCATCGGGTCAGTCGTCCTCGAATCACGCGTCCTCGGGTCACGCGTTCTCGGGTCAGACGTCATTGGGTCAGGCGTCCTCGGGTCAGGCATTCTCGGGTAAGACGTCATCGGGTCAGTCGTCCTCGAATCACGCGTCCTCGGGTCACGCGTTCTCGGGTCAGACGTCATTGGGTCAGGCGTCCTCGGGTCAGGCATTCTCGGGTAAGACGTCATCGGGTCAGTCGTCCTCGAATCACGCGTCCTCGGGTCACGCGTTCTCGGGTCAGACGTCATTGGGTCAGGCGTCCTCGGGTCAGGCATTCTCGGGTAAGACGTCATCGGGTCAGTCGTCCTCGAATCACGCGTCCTCGGGTCACGCGTTCTCGGGTCAGACGTCATTGGGTCAGGCGTCCTCGGGTCAGGCATTCTCGGGTAAGACGTCATCGGGTCAGTCGTCCTCGAATCACGCGTCCTCGGGTCACGCGTTCTCGGGTCAGACGTCATTGGGTCAGGCGTCCTCGGGTCAGGCATTCT
>JAJOOR010010590.1:0-20870 GCA_036250505.1 Solanum acaule | reverse complement strand
GGTAAGTGTCATGTGACTCAAGCATATTCATGGAGAGAATTGTTACTTACTCTTTTGAATGATGTTGAGCCTTCTGATCACACGAAGAAAGCAGATGATCAATTAGCTAAAGAGCTGCGTCAAGTTTTGTTGACCAAGAGATTCTTAATCCTCATTGATGATGTATGGGACACAAAAGCATGGAACTATTTACATATGTTCTTTCAAGGTATTAAAAATGGTAGTAGAATAATCCTAACTACCCGGCTCTCTGATGTGGCGCATTATGCTAAATGTGAAAGTAATCCCCATGATCTTCCTTTACTGAGAGATGATGAGAGTTGGAAGTTATTACAGAAAAAGGTTTTCCATGGAGACAACTGCCCATCTGAACTTGGAGATGTGGGATTTCGAATAGCAAAAAGTTGTGGCAGATTGCCTCTCTTCATTGTGCTAGTAGCCGGTGTTCTGAAAGAGAAAAATAACAAAGCAGATTTGTGGAAAGAAGTAGAAGAAAGTTTAGATGAACTGAACATCGGTAGCTTGGAAGAGAGCATGTCGATAATTGGATTCAGTTACATGAATTTACCACATCATCTGAAGCCTTGCTTTTTGTATTTTGGAGGATTTTTGAGGGGCAAGAGCATTCACGTCTCGAAATTGACAAGGTTATGGTTTCGTACTTGAAAATAAGGAAAAAGGACTAGAAGCTGTTGCACAAGATTTCTTGAAAAACCTTATTAGTAGAAATCTAGTCATGGACATGGAGAAAAGGTTCAATGGCACGTTGAAAACGTGTCGTGTTCATAATCTATTGCACAAATTCTGCTTGGAGAAGGCCAAACAGGAGAATTTTCTGCTCTGGATCTATAGGTACAAAAGAACTATATATACTACTCACTCCGTTTCAATTTGTTTGTCTGGTTTTGACTTGATATGAAGTTTCAGAAAAATAAAGAAGACTTTTGAATCTTGTGGTCTTAAACTAAAGATACCAAAATGCCATTTAATCTTGTAGTTTTAAACATGTCATGTGAAAAGTTTAGAATTAAAAAGTTGCCAAAAAAGGAATGTAATCAAACAAATTGAAATGGAGGGAATTATATTATTGTAACAATCTTCATCCCAATTCTCACATTTTATGTTTCTTGTTTATCAGAGATGATGATGCGGATGCTCGTATCTATCCTGACAAGCCTGAAGAATATCGTTTGTCCATACATTCTTGCCGGGATGAGTTTGCTGAGTGGCATCCACATCGCTCAAGTATCCGCTCTTTACTATTCAATGCCACCAGTGATGATCAGTATACTACAATGGCGCGTGATATCTCCTTCATCCTTAACAGCTTCAAACTTGTTAAGGTATTGGATTTGGAATCAATCAACATTGGTTATACTTTTCCAAGTGAAATAGAGTCTTTAATTCACATGAAGTACTTTGCTGCTCGGACTGGAGCAGATTCAATTCCTTCATCTATAGCTAAGCTTTGGAATCTTGAAACGTTTATTATAAAAGGAATGCGAGGACAGGTAACATTACCATGCTCACTTTTGAATATGACTAAGTTGAGGCATATACATGTAAATGACCGTGCTTCATTTAATCTCGACACTATGAGTGAATCCCTTGCTAATTCACAGTTAGCTAACTTGCAAACCTTTTCCACTCCATATGTCTCTTATGGCGAAGACGTGGAGATTATATTGAGAAAGATGCCAAATTTGACAAAGCTAAAATGTATAGTTGGTTGCTCAAGGAAATGGAGGAGAGAATGTGTTCTGATTCCTAGATTAGACTTTCTAAGTCGTCTCGAATCCCTTAATTTGTTTTCCAACAACTGTCCAGTTGAATGTCTACGAGGATTCAATTTCCCTTCGGAGCTAAGGGAGTTAACTTTGTCAAATTTTTGTCTACCATGGAGCGAAATCTCAATCGTTGGAACATTGTGCAACTTGGAGGTTCTAAAGTTACTAAACAAAGCATTTGAAGGAGTTCAGTGGAATGTGAATGATACAGAGTTCCCTCAACTCAGATACTTAAAATTGGACAGCCTCAACTTTGCTCAATGGTCGATTTCTGAGGATTCGTTCCCTAGTCTTGAACGTTTGGTTTTAACAAACTGTAAAAGGCTTGAGAAAATCCCTTCTCATTTAGAGGACGTTGTTTCTCTAAAAAGCATTGAGGTAAATTGGTGCAGCTGGTCTGTTGCTAATTCAGCAGAGGAAATTCAAACAACGCAACATGAAGATATGGCAAATGATGCGTTCACAGTTACTATACAACCTCCTGATTGGGATAGAAGGTCATCTATTTGACTCGTATCTGGTATGTTAATCCTTGCCATGTTCATCTGTCAAATGGTCATTTTACTAATAGTTATTACTTCAGAAAGTCGTCTTTCTCATTCAACAAAGAAAGTGACTTTCTGAGATAATAACTATTAGTTGAATGACCAAGAAATCAACGCGAGTATAGTACATTTCCACTCTCATTCATTTTTGTTTTGCAGCGGATGTTATACTTGTGTTGGCTGGCTGCCTTCTCTTCCCCTGAATGGAATCCTGAGCTCCTTGTACGGCCTGGACAATCCTCCTCTCTATGAGTTAGCTTCTGGGGTGTGAGTTAGACCCAAAGCCTAATTTGACACGTACCTGTTGGTCAATTTCGTTGCTATATTTTAGCTAACTGGATAAAAGTAACTCGTAATTTTTATAACAAAAGATCAATGTATAATGAAGTTTGTTGGCTTAACATTTAACACTTTGAATGTTAATTTGAATTGTTACATTCTCACATAAACATTTGCTTCCTGAACTTATATGTCACTATATCAACAGTGACGGATCTAGAGTACAATGCACATGAGGTTTACGGGAATCTAGTAGCTTTTGCCTAGATTGTGTATTAACTTCAAATATTAGATCCACCTTTATATATCATTGAAAGTATATACTAAGTATACAATATATCTAGCCAAAAGTCATAGAAAGTAAACATTGACTATACAATGTAGCTTACTTATACATAAGTTATACATTGACTATACATTATGATACACTTAAAAAGCTGACTCTAACTTAACTATACATGTCAACTCAGTTCCCGTTAAAAAAGTTAGGATAGTTTCAATAGCCAACAAGTTCCTACGTTCCTAAGGCCTGTGCCCCATGGAAAGGGTAGAGATAGGGAGTGCCTCGCGGATTTCTACTCTTATGGCTCGCGCCAGGCAGGACTGGGATCGCTGCCAACTGGGACTGCTCTTCAGTCTTCCTGAATCACCGAGCGTGAGTCCTTTGCTCGAGCGCATTTTCTTGCCTTTCTGCGGAAGCAATTCCCTATCTTGGCCGCGGGCAAGCTTCCTGAGAAGACTCTGAAGCTTTTTCCTTTTTTAGAGAGTCAGTATGTTTTTCGATAAAGTGAATGCTCGAATTCTTGTTCTCACTGACTATTAATCTTTAGCATTTTTAATGGTATTCATTAACAAAATAATAAACGGTATTATTAGTATCTTAAAGCGAATTATAAGCAAGTGAGGTTGTTCCAATGAAAAATATTTAAAGTTCAACGTTCAGTTTTTGTACTTTTTATGTTTCTATTTGATTTTCAATAAGTTTTTTTTTTTATTTGAAATAAATGGCAAGTGAAATTGTTCTCAATCTCCATCAGAAGTTCAAGAGATTTTTTTTTTCAAAATAAAAACAGTAGAAAGAATAATGGTTTAATTAAACTTGTTTTAAGTTTGCAACATACATTTACTAAAAAGAATCATTATTTTTCCATTAAATTTTTCCAATGAAAAATATTCCATGGCTAATTTTTAAAATATTTTGATAGAATTATGTTTTATAACACAAATTTTCGTCGATTCACCCTTAGTTTGTTTCTAGTTGTGATATAACTTCAAACATAATGGTCTGAAGTTATTTATCTTATATTCAAGGTAAGTTGGTCTTAGTTGATATTTATGTTCTTCAATTTTGGATATGCATAAAAGTATACACTTAAAATTGTGTAAAAGTAGAACAATTAGACACATATATCTTATGTAATGTCATCACATGTGTATTATATCACGTAGAACACGTGTATCTACATTGTGCACACCCAAAATATTGGAAAGCATAATTATCAGTTGATGCCAAATTAAATATTGGAAAGCATAATTATCAGTTGATGCCAAATTAAATAACACGTTTATATATTATATAGTTATATTCCATACAAATATATGCACCTCTTTCCTTCCTTCAAATTCCACTCAATACACCTTTTCTCTTCACTATAAAATAATTTAAGTTGTTACACATTTAAAAAAAATAAAAATATACTCTACTATATATAATATTTACAATTGTATAAAGAAGGACATAATTCAACAACATTAAAGAAAAATGATTGTTTTCGAACGGCAGGTTAGTGTTGCTGATTAGATAGAACATCATGCACCCACAATTCAATAATCGATAAGTCCATATAGACTTTAAGATTTTGCACAAAAAATATATGTGACGCTCATAACGGAGCAAATCTCTGAAGGAGTGTCTCACATCATAATGAAAGAAAAAAAAGTTAATGACCTTATATATAAGAATGAGTTCATAATCAATTCTTCGAACGGGGTTAATTATATTACCTCGAGGAACAAATTTATATCGATGATCTAGATCCAAAAAAATAATATCTTAACAGTTAGACCAGACCGTTACATAAGAGTTCTAAAAGATTGAAAATTGTGTGAGTGGTTGAATTGGCAACTTCATGATGATAGTGTTGTTGAACTTTTACCATGCAATTTCTTAGGGGGGGAACTGTCTTTCAATTAAGCAACATAATTACTATGAATATATCTTTCCCTTTTCTTTTCTTTTTGTGTGTAGTCCCTATATATATAGACTATATAGTTTTCATGACCTTACTAGTTATAAGTTATATACAACTGACAATTTTCAGAAATAGCTAACTTTAGGCCGCTTCTTAGCTACAGTTTCAATATTTACAATTCGTAGCTACGTATTAAAATTAAATTAATTAAGATAATGAAAACTGCATCTACCAAAATGGAAAAAAAATAATAATAAGGAAGTTAGAAGATGCATTACATATTTAATCCCAATAGACAAATTCAAGTGGCCCAACTCGATCAAAACGTTACAGTATATTAAAAAATAAATCGAATCCACCATTACACATTTTTAATAATAATAAAAAAGAATAGAACAAGTACCACTACATATTTATAGTGAAGCAATAAGTACTTTTTTATTTTTAAATAAATGTTTTAAACTCAAATTTTTAGAATAAGATTAAGTTTTGTAGGAAGCGGTTTACGCCCTATAATGGAATTTCTTAGTGGCCGAAACGAATTTAGATTAGTCGCCCATTCATTTATAGAGGCAGAGCTAGAGTTTTACAAATTAGGCAGAATTTAGTAACTTTGATTTTCTTTCCAATCTTTCTAGGAGTTCTCACCTTTTAGATCATTGATAACTTGAAGTCACAACCTTAAAATTGAAGGTTGAAAACAGTGACGAAGATAGAGATTTCACTAATTATATTTTAAAAAGATTAATATATATCTCTAAAGAATATTCATACTTACCACCCTTCAGTCTATATAGAAGCTTGCCACTTGAGCAACCGATAACTCCTTGGTCACTACCTTTAATTGAACTTTTATATTTGTGTTAAGAAATTCAGTTAATATATAAAAAATTTATCAAAAAAAATTATAATTAAATATCGAACACCGAATAAAAAATGAGAAAAAGCAATTAGTTGACAAATCGCTTTCAAAGAAAAGTGAGGTGAAGCATAGAAGAGAAAGCACATGGGATCAGTTTTTAAGCTGAACACATCAGAACTCTTATATATGAGGGGCATGTGGAGGCAAAGATTCATTTACTTTTTAAAAAAAATAAAATAATAATAATAATTTAATTTAGTGAATGTTTAATTATATCATATAGAAATTATTAAAAATTATTTTAAATTTTAAAAAAAATTCCAAGTATATGAGGATAGCAGAAACTAAGAACATGGATCCACCCTATTTCCAATGGGATTCTTGAACTTCCAACTAATAAAGTCATGTGATGCTGTGATGTTTCCTTCTCTTGTCTTTGCCTTATATATATAATAAAATAAAATATTCTTTATTTTATTTATTTTGAAATAATTAATAAAATTTGTACATGAAAAGGGGTCCCAATACCCTCAATATTTCTCAATCTCCATCATTTATTTCAGATATAGTTGTACAATATATATATCGGGATGGTAAAAAGTAAATTTAGTGATGAATGCTCTATTTTGATATCATGTCAGATAAGAGTAAGATCAACCTACACTCTATTATTCATAGAGTACTTTATTTAACTTTTCTTTTACAGTACATATGATATCGCATATTTTCACTAATTGTTTTAAGAATTGAAAATTATCTAGACACATTTGAATTTGAAATAAAACTAAGGACTAATAATTCATGATACTCCAAGTCCCACAATATTCATGAATAAACTAGGCAGCCAATGATACCCTCACCATAAAGATACGTTTGACATGCATTAATATAAATTCTTAAACAATTAGTGAAAAAACATAATATATATATATATATATATATATAACTTTTTAGAGAAAAAAAATACCACAAAAGCAAAAGGAATCCCATGCATGTAGCTCCCCACGAGACTTCCATATTTATCAAAAAAAGAAGGGAACGAAAAATATAAAAGAATGAGTCACATCTATGGTCCATTAATTTCTATTTTTTTGAAAAAATAAAATAGAGTCATCTTGTTTGTAAATGGTAAAAAAAATAAAAATTAGTATAAAGTATATCAAGTTAATCGGATGTAGTACTAAGCTAGAGAGAAAAGTAGCACAAGAATAACAAATATAAATATATATACCACTATACTATTTATTGATAATAGTCTTATTCAAAAGCGGAGTCAAATTTTAATCACTTACGAGTTTAAGTATATTCCCCTTTAAAATTATAAAGTGTCAATCAAAATTACTGAGTTTGATTGAATTCATATCTCGAAGTCTCCTAGAGATATAAGTTGAATTCAATCAATTTGATAGAGTGATAGAAATGGATGAATCGTTAAATCAACAACTAATTTCTGGCAGCATGTGTTTGTGGCCAATTTTGGCACAGAAGGAAGGGACACTCTTTGCTGTATTCGAATATTATTCAATTTTTTATGGGTCCTAATGTTTCATGTCTAGTTATAATATAATATATCTTATAGGTTATTAATTAGAGTACTATCTAATTAAATACCTTACAATTAATGAAAAAATAATAATGATTTTTTTTTATTAAAAAAAATTGAGATTGAGTTGAATGTCAATGACTACAAAAGTACAAATTATAAATTTATACCTATCTCATTGAATCATTTTTTTTTTAATTTGGTGATATATCACTTAATTTTAACTTCATGTTGCGATGTGTATATAGGTTTCAAATTCTACCTTCTCTTTCCATCAACTATTCGTAGCAGTGATAGAGTCAGAATTTTCGTTAAGTGGTTCAAATATAAAGAAATAAATACCCAAGAAGTGAGAGAATTCAACATTGACTATATATACAATGTTATTTTCGCCGAAGAGGTTTCGGATGAACCCCTTGCACATACTTTGTTCCGTCCCTATTCGTGAGCCCACTACCTTTCCCTAAGAAGTGTACAACCATTTCATCTAAAAGCTTAAGTGAGAAGGGAGATAACACAGTTTTATTTACTAATTATGCCTCAAACATGCTTCCTCTCACATACAAATTTGATATTTTTTTGTCATTCAAGCACGTTGATTTATTTTTTTATAACGAGCGAGGGTGAAATTCAAATATCATGACCTGCTCTGATATCATATTGAAGCATGAGACGACTATCTTATCTAAAAATTATTAGATCAAACAATTTTTTGTTCCCAACAAAAACATATTCCAAATTAAACAATGGCAATTTTAAGAAAATGGAAATTTAAGGTAGAGAAAGAATAGAAATGTGAAAAGTGAAATTTTTTACAAACAATACCAATGGATTTTATATTATATTCAAACAAAAAATATAGGTTGAGATGTGAAAGCAATATATTAGGCAAACAAAAAAAATTTAAAAAAAAGTTGTGGTGGTGTTGATAGAGACTTACAACCTCCTCTCTAATTTTTCATCAATGACAAATGTACACATCAATTAACCACTTTAAGTATTGTAAGGTCTCAATAATTTACTTGTGCTTACACTATTTTGTAACCCTAGCGTGTTCTTGAATCTTACAAGAAGAATCTTTTGTCCTAATCTTTCTATATTTGGTTATGACAATTTTTCCATGTAATATCATACCACATGACCTATGTAATCAAAATTTCTAATCTATCATGAATGTTCTATATATGTTCAATCAACAATGTACATGTTGAAAATTCCAATACTAAAGAGTATTGGATATGGGGTCAAGTTTGTACCAACTAATGTTATTTTATGTGAATCTTTAGGGTTCTTGAGTTTATTAGGTATTGGTTCAAAATCAAATAATAGATAAGTTTAGTTCACATGTCACTATTATACTTATAATAACTTATGTGTATATATACCTATGAAAATGTGCAAAATCTCACCAAGAATTGCATTTAGAATTCATGGAGTATTGTTCAAAAATTAAAAAAAAAGTGTTTTTTTGTTTAAAAGTAGTTTTTAGTTTTTGCAAAAACTGTTATTTTTTTCAGACAAAAAATTTTGCAAAAATGGAAAAACTATATTGAAGAAGTTATTCTTTCTTGGCATTTGGTTGAAAAGAAATTTCGCAGAAAAAGTTTGACTGGATTTTTAACCAAACATTAGGATCGTTTATTTATGTATTTTTATTATTTTTTTAGTGGACAAAATAGGAAGGGAACCAAACCACCAAATTTATAGTGGGATAGATTAGATTTCTTCATTCGGAAATTTATCGCTCGAAACTTGAATATAGAAAAATTCCTGGAAGCGCTTCCCTCCCCCCACCCTCTAATGGGCACTATGCCTAATGCAAATTCGAATTAGTTATGATTATGCCTATGATTATTGAATATCAATTTAGTTATTAAAAAGGTCCAAATTTACTTGTTCCTTCAGGAAAAAGTCTGACTTTGCCCTCCTTTATGTATATATATATTAATTTTATTTTTGCCGTTATAATTTTAACCCGAAATTGTCCTTTGATCAACTCTAAAGAGAGGAAGGAGAGAGGAAAGCGGGGAATAACGACATATTTCAAGATAAAGTCATTTCAAATTTTGGAGGATAGAGATGGACACTTGGATTGGAGGGGGCACAAATACAAAATAAAATGAACAAACTATGCATGGTAGGGTTTATATATTTGAAATAAATAAATTAAAAAAGAGGGTGGGGTTATTGTTTGTTTTGTGCACCTTTTCCAAAAGTTCTCTTCTACTATAGGAGTAGTAATATATTCTCGATATTTTAATTTATTTATCTGATTTTAACTCGACATAAAATATAAGAAATAAGCAAAAGAAATTACTCTTGTGGTTCTAAACTTAAAATTGATAGAATCTACCAAAATACGGACTTTTATCTTCTGATTATAATGTGTTATGTGATAAAAATTAGAATAATGAATTGCCAAAAAAGGAAAAAAAACATTTTTTATAACAAATTAAAAAGAAAAGTACGACAAAAACGAGGAAGAGGAAGTAGTATATATATATATATATATATATTTATTTAACCTCACTCGAGGGTCTTCACTATTGTGCTCCCTTGGTGATTCGAACTCACAATTTTATAATTGAAAGTGAGGGATATTGCTTACCATCCGAGCAACTCCCTCTTATCGAGGAATAGTATATATCTTCCTTCTCATAAATAACTTTATTTTTTCTTCATATGTCACTCAAACTCATAAAAAAATTATATAGAGGCCTAATTTGTTCATAGGCTATATAAGTTTGATGGTGACTGAGAGAAAAGGATAATGGATTGGAAAGGCCATAGTCCTAATGCACGATAGGTGTTGGTAGGTTAGGTGGCAAACCCTGCCCCTCTCTAGAACCCATCCTAGATTCCTCCCCCTTCTCTCTCTTTAACCCCCCCCCCCCCCATACACACACCCACACCCCACCCCACCAAAAAAAATAAAATTTAAAGAATTTAAGTCGTATACACTGATAGTCATGTACATATTTCAATTTAATCAACTATAACATGTTATTATCACTGTATCATATTATCTGAAGAGTATTTATCTATTGTAAATAGAGGTGAAGTCTGAAATTTTAGTTTATAAATTTTAGATAACGATTTTTTCTGTTATTAGATTTTTGATAGTTAGTATTTATATGTCAAATGAAATTTTCAATATAAATATAAAATTTGAGTTGAACTCTTGAATATAATATAGTGGACCAACTAGCCCTTAATTATAATAAATTAATTTAATTTGATAGTGTTTTTGTCTATGCAAGGAGCACACAACTTATTAAACTCATGACCAAAATATGTAGCCAAACTCTTTTTTTTCTCTCTTTTTACCTTATTAGCAACATACATTATAATACATGCAAGGGTATTTTCTTGAAGCCCTTAATTAAAGGTCATAATGGATAATTATAATGGAAAATTAATATTATTATTTTTCTCTAAACCACCCACTATGCCTCTAAAATCAATAAAATATGAACCCCATTTTCTCTCCTATAGCAAAAGAATCAGTTGCCCTCCTGATTTAAATTCATCAAGGACAACTGTCATTACAGAAAGATACACACTGCCCACTTTTGTCACTTAACAAGCCAAAATATTAATTAATTAAAATAAATAACTAAAAAGAATTAATGTGAAAAAAATAACTTGGTAGTGCTTGAAAGTTAACTTAAGTAAGTACTTGAAACAAAATAAAATCAATAATAATTGTGGCAGGGAGTTAAGTACTATTAGAATTCAGGTTCGAATTCCGAATATCAAATTTTTCAATACGAATGTAAATTTAGTCGAACCCAATGCAAATACTGAATATCATGGTGAAAAAAAGTACTACTCTTAAGAAACATCCAACACCCTATCTCTACCATACATATACATAACAATAAACCAAAAAAAAAAAAAGATAAAATAGGAAAGAAAAGGTTCTATTGAAGTTGATAAGGTATATAAGCCATCCTTTCATCACAAGAATAGAGTGCATCTCCTTCTAAATTAACACTACCTTATTTATATTTTCAAATCTCTCTCTCTCTCTCTCTCTCTCTCTCTCTCTCTCTCTCTCTCTCTCTTTTATTTATTTTATACTAAAAAGAGATAAATATACTCTTAGTATTCATACTTATATAAACATATTTTTTCCTCATTTCTTGAAGAGAATTATTTGATCTCAATTATTTTACTCCTCTCTCAAGCATGAATATTCATAGTCATAGATAGTTGGAGTTGTGGGAAAAAGTGTTATAGGTTATGACTTGCACTAATTATGAAATGGCTTTCTTTCCAACAAATTTCATGCTACAAACTCCTCATCATGAAGATGAACATCAACCTTCAACTTCTCTCAATCCCATTCTTCCCTCATGCTCACCTCAAGACTTCCATGGTTTAGTTTCTTCTCTTTTCTCTATTTTTAATAATCTTCTTTAATTAATTTATTAATTATTTTAATAAACTTTTTCTTCTAGTTAGGTGTTTGAACATGTATACTTATTATTTGCAAATATTATTCACAAATCAATGTTGGTTTCACAATTTTGTTTACTTCAACTTGAAATAGAGAATATGAAGTTAAGAAACTATTTTGACTAATAACAACAATACATAACAAGTGAGATCTGCGGAGGTAGAGTGTACACAGACCTCACAAAACTCTAATTCTTTTTTTTTTCGAGTAAAATTCATGTTCAAACACAATATCAACTTCAGATACTCATTATTTTTTCAACTTCAACAAGATATTATTGTCTTACATTTTTTTTATGTGTGTGTGGGGTAGGTATTGCTTCATTTTTGGGAAAAAGATCTATGTCATTTTCTGGGATGGATGGAAACAATGCTTGTGAGGAAAATCATGGAGAAGATGATTTGTCTGATGATGGATCACAAGCTGGTGAGAAGAAAAGAAGACTCAACATGGAACAAGTAAAAACTCTTGAGAAGAATTTTGAGTTAGGAAACAAACTTGAACCTGAAAGGAAAATGCAATTAGCAAGAGCTTTAGGGTTGCAACCAAGACAAATTGCAATTTGGTTTCAAAATAGAAGAGCAAGATGGAAGACTAAGCAATTGGAGAAAGATTATGAAGTTCTTAAGAGACAATTTGATGCTATCAAAGCTGAAAATGATGCTCTACAAACTCAAAACCAAAAGCTTCATGCAGAGGTAACTTTCTTTTTTTACACTATCAGATCATATAAAGAATATCAAACATGTAAGATATGTTATCTGCTGAGACATGTAAAGATGATCTAATAATGATGTATATAGATTACTTAATTGAAGTTTCCTTTTTCTTGTTATGTAGGAATTAAATAACACAATGTTACACTATATGTATGTGAAAAGCTTGTTTTCTTGGAGGTGTAGGGAGAAATATTTGAAACTTGAACATATTATATGTTGTTTTTTTATTTTATTGGTTGTAACAAAATTTAACAAGAATATGCTATTTTGGTGAAATATTGGACCTTTTCATGATATATACTCTATGGTGCATGATTTTCAGTAAAAAAAAAATCTTCACATGTTTTTCTTTAGATTGATTTGACTTCTTCTCAGCATGATGCATTTTAAGTGTACCAAAGAAAGCTCTGAAAAAGAAGAGACATATCTTGATCATTTATTACTAGCTTGTAGGACTATAGTAGTACCTCCAATCACATATATCATCATTATCAACCCCTTTTTTCTTTTTGTTATATTAATCTATCTATTATACTAGTACTATTATAATTATTTTGGTCAATGTACTAGTTCAAATTATATACCACATAGTTTAACCTTTTTGTTATACCATCTTTTATTTCATTATATTTACACTTGAAAAAAATAAATAGGAACTAGCGACGAACAACTTATGTCATTGATCCTATTTAACGATAGATTATCAAGACACCATGTTATAAACAATTACTACTTTATAAGTGATGTGTGAATTTTGACAATTTATACTGTCGGTGCGTATAACTTAAACTTTTTTTTTTCAAATGTGGACAGATAATGTCACTAAAGAATAGAGAGCAACCAACAGAATCAATCAATTTGAACAAGGAAACAGAAGGATCATGCAGCAATAGAAGTGAAAACAGCTCAGAAATAAAGCTAGACATATCAAGAACACCAGCCATTGACAGCCCATTATCCAATCATCATCCAAATATTTCTAGTAGACCTTTTTTTCCACCTTCAATGATAAGGTCTAATAATAATAATAATGGGGTTGTGGTATCTCATCAACTCTTTCACATCAATTCATCATCATCAAGACAAGATCTCAAATTAATGGACCAAAATACTACTACTACTAATAATAATAGTAGTGTCAAAGAAGAAAGCCTATCCAACATGTTTTGTGGAATTGATGATCAAACAAGTTTTTGGCCATGGCTAGAGCAACAACATTTTAATTGAAACTTTTTTGGAGCCCAAAAAGTTTACTTTTTAAAAAAAGTTGTTGAGTTGAAGGAGCGTTTTAAATTATATCATATGATCAATCATATTTCTTTTGAGTTCATGAGAGAGAGAGAGAGGGAAAAAAAAGTTACTCCTACTTACTCCTATTTGTTTTGTGGTGTATTAGGCATTTGTATAAAGTAACCAAGTACATTTCAATTACTTAAGGATCTTTATGGAGAAAAATATTAATAAAGACATGTCTTTTTTCCCCTTATTTACATTATTACTTACACTTTATCTATTGTCTATGATTATATCAATAGAAAAATTGAACATTCTTGTTTTTGTATTTTCATTTGGTATTCAATATTCATTTCAGACCTGATTAATTTAGATTCGCAAATAAGAAATTCACTTTTGAATGATGAAATATTCCTTATGAAGGCGTGCACAATTTCATTTTCATAACTCAAATCAGAGATTTATGATTAAGAATGTGACGATACTTAATTATCACCTTGCCACGATTTTGAATAGTTTTATTAATTATGAACGTGATGATACTTATCACTTCACCACGACTTTGAGTAATCTTATCAATTACTCCTACCATTGGTTTTCACCTATTTTGTTTCTTGATTTTGAGTGATGTTTACATTCTTGTACTATTGCACATAAATGTCCAAAGTATTTTTTAACTTTTTATGATTGTTTCTCATATTTTGTGCCTAAAATTAACCAATGGGAAAAAAGGGGTGGTGTGAAAATAGGAAAGAGGAGAATCAAAGCACACATTCCAAGGAGGAGGAAGAAGACAAACAGATGAAAGAGTAGAAGAAAACAAGGAGAGTTGGAAATGGTCATTCTCGTGAAGGGGACTTTAGCAAACTTGTGCTGACAAGTGATAATGAAAGAAGTGTATGGTACCAAATATCAATCACAAAAACAAACTATACAATAAATTAATTAATGAAATATTTGTATAGTGAAAAAATATGAAAATATTGAGGGCCGGGTTGTTAATTTGGTGCTTGGACAAAATATAAGTATATAGGTACTCTAAGTTAGGCTTAGATTGTTTCACTTACTCTAACAAGATTGATGAATAACCAATTACTCGATAACGAATTTTCTTATATTTGATTGATTTAAATGTTGTGAATTTTTTTTTCAAATAATGTTATTATTATCCAATTTAGGAAAATGAATTTTCTACTAAAATGTACGTAAGAAAAACATTTTTCAAAATTCTCTTTTCCCACTTCACCATTCACCTCCCACCCACCCCAATTCACCAAAATGCCCCTAATCCCTAGTGCCTCAACCTACCACCTCACACCCTACCCCACCCGGGGTTGCCCAATTCGAGAACCGCCCTATACTTGACCAAATCAATCCTAACCTGGGATCTAATGTCCGACATCAGTGCGGAACTAGAATTTTTAACAAGGGATCGTAGTTCAAAATCTAAAGAGGTAAACCCATGAACTGACCGAAGGGGATTCGACATCTACTATATATACATAAAAAAAAAATTAACCATATATAAGTAGTACTCCCTCCGTCCCATTTTATGTGAAGTAATTTGACTCGGCACAGAGTTTAGGAAAGAAAAGAAGACTTTTAAAACTTGTGGTCTAAAATGAATGATAAAAGTTTGTGTGATTATAAATCATTTTATCAAGGGTAAAATGGACAGTTTAAAGTTAAATTATTACTTAATATAGAAATGTGTCATTCTTTTTTAGACTGTCTAAAAAGGAAAGTAAGTCATATAAATGGGACAGAGAAATAGTATTTTCTACTGAAGGGGGTTTAGATGAACCCCTTGAATGTATGTTGGCTCCGCCCCTGACTGACACAAAATCCTCTCGGATGACCTGCGACCAGACCCCAACCTGAATCTGACCCTAAATCGTGACCCAATGCCCAATCCAACATGAAACCCGACCCTTAATCGGCACAAGACTAAACAACCCCCGACTTGAGACTCGATCAGGTAAAGTGTTGTTGTCAGGGTTGGGTCTCAAGTGGGATCAAATCTGGGTTAGGTGTCTTGGGTGGGGATCAAATCGAGATTGGGTCTTGAATCTCGATCTTGGGGACGAAGCCAGGTCGAGGTTGGATCTCAGGTCTTGGGATTGGGATCTTGGACTCGGTCTTGGTCTTGGGTTCGTAGAATATGTTTTTTCAATTCCTCTCTAGGAGCTTCCACTCTTTTTGCTGTCTTGGTGACTTGAACTCACAATCTTAAGGTTGGAGGCGAAAGGTTTTATCATCCAAGCAACCCTCTTGTCAAAAATTATATGGTTCAACACATTGAAACAAGTATTTAAGTTTTTTATAATGTAAAATCTTACGTGCCACCATAATTTTTAACATAAACAAAAATTCAAAATATGAAATCAAAGTTATTTTGGAAATTTGAATTATTTCTTTCAAGTATATATATCCAAGTAATTAAAGGTCATATTCATGTAAGTTGCTCCTTGTTGATTTCTATATAAAAAATAAAATAATACTGAAATATCCTTATAAAATGTTATCAATATTGCTTACATCCAAAATGAAATCTCTGCCAAACACAGTATAAGATAACATCCATTTTTATATCAAAATTATTTTTATAATCCCTCTTCTCTCTTTCGAGCCAAGGGTCTATCAGAAAGACAGAAACACAATAATTTGTACCTTGTAATAGATTGATAAGAATAAGATTTGTGTTTTTTTTTTTTTCTTTTCAAATCCTACTTGTAGAATCACGCTGGATATGTTATATATTGTTTATTTTTTCTAATCCTAGTAACCAAAAATGAGTCCCAAAATATTCTTGAATTTAGTGTGTACCCACCATTAGTTTTTGGATACTTCCTTTTCTTTTCCATGATAGTGTTTATCTCACTATCTTTATAGTCCTTTTGTGTTTTTGATAGATAGATATATGTCAAGAAAGTAAGCAAACATGTGACCTACTGTCACCCACTCCCTAGCATCAAACACAAAACTCTTTTTTCTTTTCAAAAACTTTTAAAATTTTCAAAACTTTTATTGTACTAAATACTACTATATATTATATATATGTGTGTGTCACCTGTATTTATTCTTTACTTGACCCTACAAATTCTGATCACATGTACATCTCTTTTTTTCCCCTATCATCCTCTTTCTTTCAATATCACTTTCACTTTCCTTGATAATTTTGAGTGTGTTGACTAAAATTCTGTTTATATCATATGTTTGGTGACATATTTGATTGGAAAATATATGGGATGAATTAAAATTATATATAGGCCTTTGAAGAAGATTTTTTTAACTTATTGGAGGATCTTATCTCCAGTCCATTGATCATTTAGCTAAAAATGAACACAATAAAAATCTAAAGATCAGGTAGGGGTTAATAGTTTCAAATTTTATTTAACGATGAATTATCAAAACATTTTCCTAGCTATGAGTTATATAGCGATAGATTAATAAAAAAAATATTTTTTTAAGTGAAAAGGACAACATAGCTACTACTTATGCAAACACACACAAAAATACTACTAAAGAAAAATAAGAATCGGACGAGGTTTTTGATCAAAACTTCGATAGGCGAGAGGAGTAAGCACCGTGAGGCAATTTGTGGCACCATATCCTATTTATCCCAAAGGAAAGTCTCTAAAATTGGATTGTATATTAACTCAGTCTCTGACGAAGAAGGTTCATGCATACCTAATAGACTTGTTAGTTCTGCAGCTCGGAGAGAAATCAGACATGCTTCGACTTAGCTCTATAATCCGCTAATTCATCTTTTTTTAGTATTCAGGTTTTATTTCAAGTCAATCGATTGGAGAACCGAATACTCAATTAACATTACGAACTTTTCATATCGAAGGAGTATTCACGGAGGTACTGCAGAACATGTGTGCGAGCCCCATCTAATGGAAAAATAAAATTCAATGAGCAACTGTCAAATTCTATAGCTAAATAGCCAAATAAAATAACACAAAATATCAAAAAGAATTGTTAGCTGCCAATGACTTAGCAACCTAAGTTCGTAGTTAATTTAAATCTTTTTATAGTAAAATATTGAGCCAATTTTAGAAATAGCAAACATAAAAATCATATTAGCGCTCTATAGCTACAGTTTTGTTATGTTTGCTATGGAGCAAATGATTTGTATAAATTGCAGGCAGGCATCTCGTTTGTATATAAGCGCAATGATTATATATATATATATATATATATATATCGGTTAGATAATTGTATATATGTAACTGCTATGTAAATGTATCAATGATTGTGTTTGTTTATCTGCATAAAATTTGAATTTGTGTACAATTAAATCGAATTAAAACATTTGTATATCAAATATCTCTCTCTCTCTTTATACAACACAAATTATACATTTGTATAATTTGTTGGTATAAAACGAGAAAGAGAGAAAGGCAAAAGAAATATGGGTAGGGGATTTGTATAATTATAAGTGTATAGGACGAAAAGATATGTATTTGTATTGTATTTGTATATACAGTTCTCTCTCGCTTTATACAAACACAAACACAATTTATACATTTGTGTTTGCATAAAGTGAGAGAGGCGAGCGAGATTCTTTGAATGGCAAAGTGTTTGCTACGAATTAGAACTAAATTAAACTGTAGCTATAACATTTATTTTGAATTAATAGTTTGCTATAATACATCATTTTCCCTAAAATATTTACTTAACCTCTTAAGACAATTTTATAATATTGTAATTATGCTGATCTATTATAGTGTGTTAAATAATAATAATAACAATAATAATAACAACAACAACAACAACAACAATAATAATAATAATAATAATAATAATAATAATATAAACAAATTATACTGTAAGTGAGTATAACTTTCATTCCTAAAATTTGGTGATCTATATTAAAAAAAAAAAGTGTATGATTAGTTAGTGTAACTACTTTCCAGAAGCAACCTCGAACTTAGATCCAAATATCTGTTGCATGATCTTTTGTTTGTTATAATTAATTAACTCTTTTTTTTCTTTCTGCACAAACAGTTAATTTAATACTTTCTCCATCCAACTTAATCTTCTCGAAAGTTAATTACGTAATTTTAATTAACATTTTAAATATAGTTCTTCATCAAACCGATATAAGAAAATTGTAATTTATAATAATTTTTATATAATTTTTAAAAATATTAAATTACTTTAATATAATTTAACTATAAAAATTATTCAAATTAATTTATTAAAAAAATGACACATTACAATTAATATGGGACGTAGAGAATACTAATAAACAAACCGTTGACACAAAGCAAGTATTTCATAGATTAGTAGTTAATTAATTGCAATAATTCCATGTTAATGGCCACCACATGTTACCTTATAATTTATAATCCTCCATATCCACAACAAGGCTAAAGATTCTGATATTATTCCAATATTAATATAATCCAACATGTACTTTCTTAGTCCAAAAAATACTTAATCATTTTTCATTTCTCGAAAGTTTAATATTCGAATTTTAATTAGTATTTTAGAAAGAACTGTAACTTATAATATTTTTCGTGTAATTTTGAATATTCTAACTATATAACATTAGATTATTTCAATTCAATTTAACTTTAAATATTATTCAAAATCGATTTTGAGAATTGAACCGTAAGAAGTATTTTGGGACGGAGAGAATACTACTTATTGAAATAAAATAATGGGTTTTCAGTTTCAGAATCCACCATGTAGCCACTTCATAGGCTTATTTGTTACTTAAATAAATATAGTTAAATATTTCCACTTAGATTTTTTAATTATAAGATTAAGAAATAAATATTGGAAGATTCAGAATTATAATATAATGCCAAATTATCCAGCAATGATGCCAGAGATAATCTATCCTTTCTTCACATGATCCCATAAAAGAATTCACGAATTACTAACTTGATCTTCATCTAACTTTCTTCTAGTTATATTATACATAATATAATATAAATTATTTAAGATGCATACACTAACAACAATTTAAAAATTCTTTTATACTATGAGTAAATTTTAATATGTCATAGTACGGTTATATAGTTACTTCTTTCTCAAATTACTAATACTATATATTTTCTCCATTTCATTTTATGCGAAGGGGTTACTATGTGAGGAGTCTTTGATTATAACTTTCTCATGTTTTAAAAATCATTAACTCGTTAACTATGTTGACCTGTAGTGCTTTTAGTATAGTTTTCATATGTAAATTTTATTTTAAAATATTTGAAAAATATATAGTCGAATTCATATATAGTCCAAAACTAATGAATCCTCATACTTCGATTTTCTTCATATAAATTAGGACAAAATGAATATTGCTTTAGAAGAAATTTATCGGTAATTACTTAATAAGTGACCTAATTATATAAATAATTTTTGCACCTTCAATGCACATAACTTAAACTTTTTAAAAAAATAAAAAAAATAGAAGAATATAATTTACTAGGGTTTTCCAATTTCCATGCAGATTTGTCACATGCTTGTTTGTTATTATTAGGTAAACGAATCTAGTGTTCATATTCATAAGAAACAACTAACAAATATGCCAAAAAATAATCTGAATATAATATTATATATATATATATATATATAACACTGTAAGGTCTGTGAATCTTGATTTGATATTTTCTACCCTCTACTACTTCCATCCTAAGTTATATTTTATTTCAATTTATTTGTCTTATTTTTTTTTAATCTGTTTAAAAAAAACGTCTCTTTCTATTTTTGACAGTAGCATGTTTACGATCATGAAGTTTATAAATCTTTTCTACTTTTTTAAACTCTACGTCAAATCAAAACAGGATAAATAAATTGAACACCTAGAAAGTAGTACTCCTTATTAGGGGTGTACAAAACCGAACCAAACCAAACCACAAATCGAGTCAAACCGAAAAAAAAACCCGACTAGTGATTTGGTTTGACTTGGTTTGATATTGAAAAAAAAAACCCGACTATATTTGGGTTGGTTTGGTTTTAACTAATAAATAAAAACCCGAGACCAAACCAACCCGACATTATATATGTAATTTTAAAATTTTATTTTATACATAAAAATATTTACTTTGATATAATTTTAAAATATTTCTTATACTATTTCATAGTTTTTATCTTTTAATATTATTTCAAGTTTAAAACTTAGAATTCGGAATGGTCCAATAAAGATTATAGTTCATAGATGTTGATAATTATAATAAAACTTAAATCAAAATCAAATTAATACTAATGCAAAAAGGAAATCAATTCAACACTAAG
>JAJOOR010010589.1:0-21856 GCA_036250505.1 Solanum acaule | reverse complement strand
ATTCAGGGAAAATCGAAATCTTCTAGCAACTTGTGTGATACATGTGGGGAGGAATTCGATTCAAGGTGCAGGCTCAGTCATGAATCTTTGTTTTGATTAATGAGTTTATATTTCCTCTTCTTTTCCATATCTAATAATCTGCTTCTCCCCACAGGAATCAATTACACAAGCATCTAGGATCAACAGGGCATGCTAAACTAAAATCGCGGTGATATTGTTCAAGCGGATTGCTGGATGGTTGGGGTGGATTATTTGTTCCTTATTCTTTATGGTTTATAGATCATTTTGTACTATTTAGCATCATCATTTTATACCATATTCAAATGAGTTGAAAAAACCGAAGAATTTTGTATCTTGACAGTAGATTACACTTAATTGATGGGTCTAAATACCTGGGCTCAAAATTTTTCCTTTTTCCTTCGATTCAACTGTATGCTCAAAATTCTTGATTTTAACCAATAGACAAGAATTCATATTCAACAGGATCATTTACGTTATGGTTAAATTGAGGCCTTTAGTGGTCTGTCTTCATTTAGAAACTATTCAGCTCTGATGATTTGAAAAAAAAAAGGAATTAAATATTAATGCAACTGTGCCATAATTGAATACCAAAGACTGTCGCTTTGAACAACTGCACTTACAAGTTTCTAAACAACACAATCACGCACATTCATTCACAAATACTGGGATCAGCTACTAACTGCCAAATTCAATGGACATGATCAGAGTAGTTTGTGGACAAAATACATTTCACTGCTAAGCCAAAATATTGCGCAATGAAAGAAGGAACCAGAAACAATTTACACACAAAAATCTACGTTGATCGAACGAGTTATATACACCCTGACCAAATGGGAAGAAGTTGCTTCCGCAAAAAATATGGCACAATAACATTTCTGGTGCATATGTTGCTAGGCATAGTAATCACATAATTGTCTAGCAGCTACTCAATACTGCACTCTGAATTCGCAACTGCACATACAAACAAGCAGGATAGGGCAGTCACAATGCTCTGCTAGCTGCTTCTTGTATGTAAGTGGTGGCTTCCTCTTCTGATAGTTGCTTCCCTTCCACCAAACCTCTAATCAGAGTATTGGCATATTCTTTAGATGGTTTGCACATACCTACTTTACCTGATTTGAAGTTATCAACATCTGACAGCCGGCATCTGATAGAGAAGCAGAAAAGTGATGGATGAGATTCAGTTGGACAAGAAAATACATAAACAAAAGAGCATACAAAATTAAAAGCAACATGCTTACGTCATTGTCAAAATAGGAATACCATTCTCCTTTCCCAGGTAAAGCACATTCTGGTACCAGCCATTCTACATGAAAGTCAAGCAAAATCATACAATGAGAACAATCATCTAGCTCAGAGTTATGTCAAGAAAGGACCAGACGTCTGGGGCAGGGGGTAAGAATGAACACTACTAGGATAGGATTAAAACTATTCTGTCCTGTTACTAAGATTCTTACATTCCTTTTTAAAGCAATACTCGTCATCTTTTACTATCAATCAATCAACTACCTCAATTCTAAATCAGCTGGGGTAGACAATATGCGTCATTTATATCCCTTCTGCTCCATTGGTTTCATTTCATTTCAATAGTAAATAAGTTGTTCGGCAAATTTGGGGTTCACTAAATTTCACTCTGAAAAACTAAAAAAGAATGGAACTTATCAACTGTTCAACACCCCCAGACAGTTAACATTCAGACTCAAATTTAGCTCAGGTAAAGGATTTTGTTTATTAAGAAAATGGAAAAATAAATAGAAAAAAAGATGTTGCAAGTTATTAGAGGCTCGAAATTTCTTGGCAGAGGAAACAAACTCAAGATACAAGAGAAACTTATGTTTTCTGTTTTTAACAAAATAACGGACATTTGGAGTGCATAAATTTATCTTTACTTGGGAGTATTTTTTTTGGCATCATCACTTTACTTGACTCAAGATATAGTATTCTTGTTGACAACTTAATAGTTGAGAGATGCGAACACAATTTAAAGTCCGTGATGAGATTGCCACCTATTGAGCTTATCTGGGGCAAATTCGTGGTTTCCTTCCTAGGATTTACTAGTCTTCGGATGATCATCCCTGAGAACTGATGATTCTATGTTGTTTGGCTAATTATGATTCAACAGATCAACAAGGTCATATCTCCCTCATCCCTCCCATATCAGTCCTTTCAGTTCCTTTTTGATGAGGTGAATAGTTCAATTAATTTTTGAAATGTTTTTCTTGAGCCGAGGGTCTATCGGAAACAACCTATCTTCCTTACAAGGTAGGGGTAAAGTCTGCATACACTCTATCATCCCCATATCCCACTTGTGGGATCACTATGGATAAGTTATTATTGTACAAAATCTCACCCTTATCCCTACATGGCTAATTCATTAATACAGGTGTAACGCTGACGGATGCCAGGGAGAGAACATCCTCATGAATTACATACAAAAAAATTTCCATCCATCACAGCCTGGAATTTTATTAGTGACTAATTAGCAGAAAATATATGGTTATATCTTATGCTACCATTGTTTTTATGCCCATTTGAATCTTATAGTTTTTGAACCATTATATGCTCTACGTGAACCATTAATACGAGAGTGAAGAGAATAATACTCATGAGAACAATACAGAGTGCATAAAATCACACCTTGACAGCCTCAGCTGGAACACATTTTCTTTCTTCAATAGATTGTAAGTCAGTCATGTCAAACAAAGGGTAATTCATGTCAAAGCTCAAAGTATTCTCTTGAAGTAAAACATCATTAAATTGCTCAAGCCTGTAAAAAGAAAAAAGAATATTAAGTTATAATTCTAAATCACCAAGAGTCGAAGGTCTTTATTAAAAAATGCCAACAAAATGACAAACTCCTAATTACCATGAAAGGAGAAACATTTCAAATAAAGGAAAGAATGACATACGTTATCCTATATAGGCACAAGTAAGCTTTTTCATCACTGTTGCTTTCAGGGTGAAGAAAAGCAACCCCACCCGGACCCCATGTAGCTGTATGCTCGCGAGCAAAGAATAGGCGATGGGGAAAAGATTCCCATTTGATCTCCTTTGGCTTGCTTTTATCCAACGAACCAATACATGGCTTTTGCATGCCTTCCACCTGGAATGCATAAAAAGAACGTAGAGACACACTGAAAGGTCAATACTCTTTACCCTTTCATCAACATCAATCTCATCTTAACATTAAATTAGTTTCATATCATAAGATGCCTGACCAACTGAGAGTCATTAAAGTTTTGCGGAATCATTATGACCCAAATATGTAAAACCATTTCAAGGAGGCAATAAACATGGCAAACGTTCTACACTATTATCTTCTAAGAAATATTCTCACACCATTCAGTTCTAATTGCACTAGGACGCTGTTTCATTTTTTTTAAAAATCAGTAACTTTGTATCATATCAAGTATCAAAACAGTACTCTGAAACCATATTTACAATAGAGCTCTAGTGTCTTCCCTCGCTAGCTATAAAGAATCTAGAACATCTATGATAGACACAAACACAATATCATTAGAGTAAATCTAATTACACCAAAACCATAGCAATAAGATGAAGTTCAAGTTGACCTTCAACACATTATTCTTTAAGCTATCAAAACATCTGAAATTCCTCTCCTTCCAAATTGTTCACCAGATACAAGCTGGGCAATTCTCCATCTACTCCTATCCTTAGCATGTGAACATGTTCCCTCCCAGCTGCTAAGAGCCTCTATTATCTTGCCTGGCATTGTCCATGCTATAACCTTAGGGGCCATTTGGTTTGAATACAAGTTATGCTAGGATAAGCTATACTGGGATAAGTTATGTTGAGATTAGTTATGCTGAAATTAATTTTTATTGCTTGTTTGGTTTGTCATATTCAATCTTGTATTCATTGGATAATTTTTAAGAATATGTTGTTTGTTTACAAAAATAACCTCCACCTTATTTAGTTTTTTTTTTTTTACATTTTCTTTGCATGCTTTAGTTATTCATTCTTAAAAATAAAATTTCCATCTTATTTAGCTTAAATATTTTTGTGTGTATTCCCATGATTGTGCCATGTGTTTTTAAAATAAAACGTTCATCTTATTTAACTTAAAAATAAAACTTACATCTTATTTAGCTTACATATTTTTGTGTGTGCATATTCATGATTGTGCCGAGTGTTTTTAAAATTAAACTTTCATCTTATTTAACTTAAAAATAAAACTTCCATCTTATTTAGCTTAAAAATAAAACTTCCGTTTTAAGTTTGTTAAAGTAAGAGAAAATGTATTATTAAAGTTATCTACATTTTAATTGATATATAAAATATATTTTTTACTGAGTAATAAACTATTTAATCAAAAACATGTAATTTAGTAGTGGAGTGAACATTTTAAGGGAAATCAAAATATAAATAAACAGAAGAATTAGGCAAATAAATTCAACTTATAATATATTCATAAATAAAAAATGTATTTATAAAATGTAAATTTTTAATAGAAAAATATATTATCATAAAAACAACGAATAATTAAGGTTGTGAAAGTTATTATAAATGTTGTTCAAAATTATGTTAATATACATGAATATTAATGTGGTGTATAAAAGAGAGTTTAAGGGGGGTTATTTTTGTTATTTTACATCCTTTATCCCAGGATAAGATATCCTGGGATTACTATTCCACCCCTAGTGTAGGACTAATTGTTAATCCTAGGATAAGTTATCTCAACCTTTGCAACCAAACAACAAATTAAAGGTCACTCAAAATTTATCATGGGATTAAATCTTCTAATCCATCACACCAAATGAGCCCTTAAGGTTTAGGATGATTCTCCACAAATGAGCTGTGTATAGACAGTGCAGAAATAGATGGTTGACTGTCTCAGCTGTTTCTTTACACAGGAAGCATCTTGAGCACAGTGTCATACCTCTGCTCATCAAGTTGTCCACTGTTAAAGTGGCCTCCTTTGCCAATAACCATACAAAAATTAATACCTTGTGGGGAACTTTTATCCTCCAAATCTGCTTCCATGGCAAGTTTGCTATCTGGTGGTTGGACTGATTCATAATTTTATAGGCAGCACTGACCTTAAAAATGCATAAATGATCTTCACCAGCTTGAACCCCAGGAAATTGATCAAGTTTGTTGAGGAAATTAGCCACTCTTTGAACCTCCCAATCATTGAGATGTTCCAATTTTATTTTAGCAGAATACATAGATAGCACCTTAAACTTGACAAAGACATGAAGATTTCCCAGTAAAATGAATTTTCAACCATTTCAAGTAACTATTTATGCTCACAGATTTTAACTTGCAGACTCCTTCCACACCTCTCTCCATTTTCTCAATCCTTTCATAAGTGATGCTGTATTCACCACTCAACACCTACCTTCACAAAAAAACCATACACGGGTGACCTAATTCCTGCTGAGGTGCAGTTTAGAACTCTCAATCTTGGCATTTCTAGGACCAAATTGTTAATCATTAACTTTATCATTTTTATAATTTAAAACTTTTTTTCGTCCTTCTGCTTGACAAAGGAAACTATCAACCATTAGAACAACTTTTCCATACTACTGTAGAACACAAGTATTCGGTTTATACATGAGTAAGTTTTAAGATCATTCTGGAATTTAAGAAGGACGATAAGGTTGTAGAAGTTCAAGAAGAATAAAGCCACAAACTGAGAGAGGGAGTGGCCAAAAGTAGCCGTTTAATGTTTTTTCACAACTCACTACTCTCTGGTGCAGGAGGTTTATAATGAATGTATGCATTTCAAAGAATGAATTATAGCTATACCTTTCCTCCTGCAATATAGCAAAGGAACCTTGATAACTTCATATTTGATCCAAATGTGGCATACCATATATCAATCTTTGAAAGCTCTTCCCTCCAAGTGTGATAATTAGTGCTAGCTTGACCTGTGAAAATACAAAGATGATTAAAAGTCATCTCCAGAAATAAAACAGCAAATTTTTACAAGGGAAAGCAATATTATACTTGTTTTGCCTGTGCCATCATTAACTTTCAGGTCTGAAAATGGTTGTATTACATTCTCAATATCCTTCTCCAAATCTTGTGATACCCTGTTAGAAAAGGTGTTGTACTCATCTTCAGAATCAGAGCTAACGACCTGAAGTAGAAGTAACAAAATCTATTAAAGTTAATATAGAAACAATTACATTGCACATATTAGAAGAATTAAATGAAATTAAAGTAAAGGAGCAACAAGCATTTGGCCTACATAAGTTTTCCCAGGGATTTCGTGGTGACACATTGTGAATGAAAAAGTTCATTTATTTTGGGAAGCATAGTAAAGCTTAATAATCCATCCACAACGCCAATATTTAACTGATACTTGCACACAATGCATCCATTGGTTAGTATGTGTGACCTCATAACTTAACACTTGCACAAAGCATTCCCAACGCTAATTCTAGGACTAAGCTCTTAATCTAATTAGTGAACTGACGAATCAAGGCAACAAAATGATCCAAGGACATGGCAACCAAAACTAGAGCTCGACAAAAAGGGGTATTTTACTACCAGTAGTAAATTTAACCGCACTTTGCACGGTCATGTAAAGAGCATCACTGAATTTACAAAAATAATATCAACAAAATAAAATCTTACATGAAGTCTAAGTTGCTTAGATTCTTCACTTTTGGTGCCGCACCCGTGTCGACACGGGTGTGGGTGTGGGATCCATGTCTGATTGTAGATACTTTTAACCAAAATTGATTTCTGTAAATCTATACAAAAGCTAAGGTGAAATTGAAGAAAATGGAATACCTTTTATATAGAAATTTATATGTCACTCCTTTTCCTTTAATCTCCTTCTAGGATTTTCCTCAAGTTCTCCACATAATATCTCATAACTTAGGTTTTATAACTCTTTTTTTAGATATTTTAATTATTTTTAGCAGAATCCCAGCACCCATATCCACACATGGATCCATATCTTAAAAATTAGAACATGAAAGATCCAACCTCTAGATCCGCACTCGTATCAGACACCCGCACCCGAGCAACTTAGCATGAAGTTATCCGAGATATAATTGACAATGTTTCACAAATACGCATTGAAAATTACAAAAATAAATATTTTCATTTACAATATTTTCCAAGAGTTAGTTTGATTAATTTTAGAAGCTAACTTGAATCAAAATAATATTTATAATTTAGCTATTGGAAAACAATATGAAAAAATACTACAAGTTGCAATCCTTTGCATATTAATATGATAAAAAATATATATCTTAAAATGTTGGTCAAAGTTCATGTAGTTTGACTCTCTCTCAAGAAGCGAAATATGAAAAGTAAAAAAGGACTGGAGGGAGTAATATATAATACCAATCAATTTAGCAAAGATATTTCAAAGGAATGGGGACATCGACAATGATAACACATATCGTATTGGTGCAGCATAGATGAAGTGGAGGCTTGTCTCTGTGTGATAACAAGGTACCATCGAAACTCAAAGGTAAGTTTTATCAAGTGGTGGTTAGACCAACATTGTTGCATGGGGTTAAATGTTGGCCAGTCAAAAACTCCCATGTCCAGAAGATGCATGTTGCAAAAGTGAGGATGTTAAGATGGATGTGTGGTCATTCTAGGACCTCATGCTTATTTCTCCCCTTATTTAAAGCTTTTACATAAAGTTTCAGTTATAAAATTATTTTTCACCCCATTTTCAAAAATAGGTAAGTTCTAAGCATGAGGTCAATGGACCAAGGCTATTTTTTTGTACTCACAAAACATTTTTTATTATCTTGTACTCCTATTGAAACAACAAACTTTATTATATCAATAACTCTTTCTTCTTTTTTCAAGACACCAAATACAAAGCGGTAACCAAACACCAGGTTATAAGCCAAAAGAAAAAAAGGAGGTTCAAGGCGTCTACCAAGTGTTTTATATTTCTTTTATTATAAGTAGGGTGAAGCATGAAGAAGAAAGGAATCAATAATTAGAACTTTTGCTAAAGTTCTGTCCTGCAACAACAACCTATTTGATACATTTTGCAATATAAACTCATGTATTTATTTATTTTCTTCTGTCATGTTACCTTTTTTTTCATTGAAGCACTTCAAATTTATAGGAGAAAATAATTAGAACAATATAGGTTATGGAGATATGGAAGGAAAATGAAAACAAACATAGAGATATCATCTCCTTAAATCTATAGAGAATATTAATGTGTTTAATTAGCACATAATGATTCATTTAGTTTGTTTCATATATAGTAACATTAGTTTATTCCATATATCATCTCCTTAAATCCATAAAGATTAGAAATGAGGTTATTTGGAATGGGGTAGCCTCGATGGTGTACAAGATGAGGGAAGCGAGACTGAGATGGTTTGGACATGTGAAGCAGAGATGCGTAGACGCACCTATGAAGAAGTGCAACAATTTGGTTATAAAGGGTACGAGAAAAGACAAAGGTAGGCCGAAGAAGTATTGGGTAGAAGTGATAAAACAAGAGATGATGCATCTTCATGTTACCAAGGACATGACCTTAAATAGAAGGGTGTGAAGGACACATATTATGGTAAAAGGTTAGTATGGGGTGTTTCGTATTATTGTGCTTAGGGTGGTTGGTGTTTAGTATTATTGTGGTTGAGTTTATCATTGGTATTATTATTTTCTTTAATGTATCTTAGTTTATTGTTTAGTATGTTTCTACTATCACATTATTGTATTATTGTTTTTGGCTCCTTTTCGATAGACTTTGCATTGTTACGTTATTATTGTTGTATTCTCTTCACAGTCTTTTTTTTGTACCTGAATTTGTTGCACTTAAGCTGAGAGTCTTTCAGAAACAGTCTCTCTACCTCCACAAGGTAGTGATAAGGTCTGCATACATTCTACCTTCCCAGACCTCACTTGTGGGATTTCACTAGTTATGTTGTAATCCCTACTAATACTTTTTTATGCATTCCTCTACATTATTCTTTTATATGAATTTTGTATAAATATAATCCTAAACTAAAAATCAAATTAGAATGACTAAAAATATATATTCCTGAATATAAAAACCAAAAAAGGAAATGACACTTAAATCATTTATTATATACCTCTGTTTTCCAATTATTTCTTTTTCATTTCTTCCTCACAAGTTAGAACCGCGCCTCTCATAGTTACACAACTACAATCAATACATTTGGTATCTTCCTTCCCGAAAAGAAACTCTTAAATCGCAAGGCAATTCCCTCATTATTCACATTTTAAGAATATCCCAATTTTTTAAATCTCATTCCTTAAGTAATATTCACTACCATTAGAACAACACATTGTTATTCTCTATGGATTTAAGGAGATGATATATGAAATAAACTAATGCTACTCTATATGAAACAAACTAAATGAATCATTATTTGCTAATTAAACACATCAATATTATCTATAGATTTAAGGAGATGATACATCTATGTTCGTATTCATTTTCCTTCCATATCCCCATAACCTATATTGTTCTAATTTATTTTTTCCTATAAATTCGAAGTGCTTCAATGAAAAAAAAGGTAGACATGACAGAAGAAAAAAATAAATACATTCATACATGAGTTTATATTGCAAAATGTATCGAATAGATTGTCGTTGTAGGACAGAACTTTAGCAAAAGTTCTAATTACTAATTCTCTACTTCTTCATGCTTCACCCTGCTTATAATCAAAGAAATATAAAACGCTTGATAGAAGCCTTGAACCTCGTTTTTTCCTTTTGACTTTTCACCTGGTGTTCGGTTCCCACTTCGCAAATGCTGATATTTGGTGTCTTGAAAAATGAAGAAAGAGTTATTGATATAATAAAGTTTGTTGTTTCAATAGGAGTTTAAGATTAAAAAAATGTTTTGTGAGTACAGAAAAATGGCCTTGGTCCATCGACCTCATGCTTAGAATTTACCTATTTTTGAAAAATGGGATGAAAATAATTTTATAACTGAAACTTTATGTAAAAGCTTTAAATAAGGAGAGAAATAAATTGTGTTTGAAACTTATGTGGAAAATAATTAAAAAACACATGTAACTGATATAGAATTAATTGATTAATCTGTAATGATTCTCAATAAATATGGTAGTCAATGATTAATCCTTTAATTAGATAATAAGGGAAAAGGGGAGAGAAAAGTCAAAAAGAAGAAAAACGTAATTGTTGGTCATAGAGAGGTGCCACATCACCTATTCTATGCCTAGTTTTAATGTATATACAGATGATTGCCAAAAGGACATTATTGTTATCATCAATGTTGTTCAAACTCAAAAATATTGACAGGTGCGTGTCGGATCCCCAAAAGTAGTGCATTTTTTAAGGATCCAACATATGTGTTGCAATATTTTCGGAGAGTCCAAGCAACATAGATTATCATAAGTTTATAAAAAAGAAGTGCAATGATCCAAATGATATCAGCTCGTAAGAGGGACCTGGTCCCATAAACATTCTATAACAAGCAACCAGATTGGCATGGAGTCATGATGGGAGTGCCTTGAGCGAAGCCCACTCTTAATGGAACTTGAATTGCTTATATCATTTGGATCACTCCGCTCAAGGCACTCCCATCATGACTCCATGTCAATCTGGTTGCCTGTTGTACAATGTTTATGGGACCAAGTGCCTTTAACGAGCCTAGAGGCTACAGTATGTTGAGGTTTAAGCAAAGTCTACATCCCCGGCAGACAATTTTTACAACGATAACAACATCATACCCACTGTAGTCCCACAGAGTAGGGTGTAAAAAGGGTATAGTGTACTCTAAGGTAGAGAGGTTTTTAAGTGGCAAACAATTCCTAATGTCTAGAATTTTCTAAACTCAACAACATATCACTCATTGCATCACAACCTCTTCTCCATCTCTTCTATCTCTTGTTCTTCATTTAACTATATCTTTTATTTTTCTTAAAAACAAACATTTTTCTTATTTTTCTAATAGTAACAAATAAAAACTGAAAGGTACATATTTCATGCCTCAAAACATATGCCTTACAATACATGCCCCAACAACTTGAGTTGGAGAGATTGTTCTCGAGAAGGTTATTGATGATACTTAGATAGCAAGAAAAAGAAATCTGACCGGAATGTAAGGAGAGCTCATGCTAGTTACTTTCACCGGTAATTCCTCCGAAAATGATTGCCAAAATGAACTCAACGTTTCTCGTACCTGAACACATTTATGGTGTACAATGAAAAATTAAGTACGCACACCTTAAACCATAAGGCCATATTGTTACTCTTAACATACAGGAAATTTGGCTCATAGACACAAAATTCAGCCAGAAATAAACTTTATGGCTATGAATTAGAAAAAAGGAAAACAAGGAGAAGCCCAATGGCCTAGGGCAGACATTCTTACATCCCCTATCACTCGCCATGTGGATTCAAATGTATAAGCCTCAGAAGATCCAATAATTGGTTTTTGCTGTAATAACACTTCAATACAAGCTTGCACAGATTTTGCTATAGAAACCTTATCATATCCACCTTCAAGTGCCATTACAATCTTGCCTCCGGCAAACTCCAGCAACTAAAATATGCAAATAAAAATGTAAGTGAAGTCTCTAAACATGTACTTTATAGAAACAAATCACAAGAAAAGGATTAATGGCAGAAAATGACATAAACAGAAGAAAAACAAAGACTTTCATTGAGAAAAAAAATCAATGATTACTTTGCAACAGTGACTTAGAGCTCACCTTGTTCAACATTACAGCATATCCATGTGGACTAACACGACATCCACCAAGAGGATCACCAATAGCTATCAAATTAAACATCAAAACTGTTAAAAGACTGTTGAATCAGATTAGTCAGCAAGAAAACTATGATTTCCAATTTGAATAGCAGTTCGACAAAATACATAAGAGCAAAGAGATAAAAAAGTAATTTATAATGTTAGTTCAGGGGTTTTACTATGTCTCATCGTCCCACGTTGCCAACTTACTCCATTTTAGCCAAATATCCAATGACAAAAGGTCTTGACAAGAAAGCTACTGAAGATTCAAGAACCAACACATGTACAGAGATGTATGAGATAGGTTTCTGAATCAAAATAGCAGGAATACTCAATTAAAGTGAAAGACCAGATCCTTTTTTCATCAATAGCAGTGTCTATGCACCAATCCTTTTGGAATTACAATTCTATTTCTATTAAATCAATCCACTTCAAAAGAGTCCATAAGGTCATATAAATACCTAAAAAATGAGTTTTCTACAGGTAAATTCTTTTTCACGGATGTATACTTCGGCTTTACCTGTCTTAGTCCTAGGAATCCCATTCCTAACAAGCTAGAAGTTAGATAAGCGCTCATAGCCTTTTTCTTGATAGTGGGATTTTGGAAGCTCTTCCCTTCTGCTCGACTTGTACTAATAAAAAGGGCAAAATATTAAAATAAAATGAAAAGGGATTTGTCTGGAAACACTAGATTTTTGGAAGGCAAGTGTATACAAAACAACCATCTTTTCCATTTACAAGGGCATTGCATCACAAACCAGACACATTCAGCCATTATCCTATCTTTATCCCAACGCTTTACATAAAAATCATCTTTGTTTTTGAGAACTGGAGAAATTTTGATAATTTTCACAACATGTGGGGTTTTCATGTTTATGAGAAAAAAATTACAACTTAAGAAATCCAAATTGCATGTCGAAATAAAACTTTACCAATCTGATTTCAAATCATGATTTCATATCATGTACAAACCGGTCCTAAGTGTAGCTGATTAGTCTCATAGGTTAAGGATAACACTGTTAACCTTATCTTAAATCAAATATGAAACTACAAAAATCAGGTATAAGGAAAATGATTTTTAAAAGTAAAATAGAAAATTGATTCAAACACTGCATCGTGCAGACATCAATAACAATCAGCCACATTGATAACCAAGAATAGCAATACCCTAAATTGCTGAAAAAACCTTAAAAACGAAAATTGAAGCTGAGAGAGAAAAGATGATATAGGAGAAACACTATAGAAAATGATGAGAAGACCCACAGAGGATAAAACCAAGCTCTAGCTAACCTGCATCAAATCCTGCTGAGATCAGGACAATGTCAGGACAAAATTCTTTGGCAACAGGAATCAAGACATGATCCCACACAGCAAGATAGTCTGCATCACCACAACCGCCATGCTCCCAAGGAACATTTATATTGTATCCTTCTCCCGGTCCTTCACCAGTCATTTTATGTGACCCAGCTTCATCACAAGGATAATAAGTTGCAAAATCGTGCCTAATTAAGACCAACAATGATACACCATAAGAGACTAAATTTGACACCTTTTTAAACAAATAATCTTCTTTGTCATCTTATTTACATCCTAAAGCCTTCAAGTGGTTGAGAAATACAATAAAGACTAGCACGTTCACACGTACCTATGCACAGAAAAGAAGAGAACTCGAGGGTCCTTCCAAAACATCTTTTGGGTGCCATTTCCATGATGGACATCCCAATCAACAATTAAAATCTTCTTAATCCCCAAATCAGCCTGCGAGGAAATTAACCAGATAATATTTAAAATCGTTGATTTGATTCACAAAACTAATCAAAGATTTGAATCCACCTACGTTTCACTAACTGAAACTAACTCTTACTCTTTTATCCAAGAGATATTGTGTAGCTATAGCAACATTGTTGAACAAACAAAATCCCATTGGTTGATTTGGTTCTGCATGATGTCCGGGAGGCCTGACAATGGCAAAGGCAGAGTCTAGTTCTCCTTCAGCAACTTTCTCAGCAACCTGTATGGTACACGCAAGTTCAACGCTTTAAAGAATATCATAGATGCAGCAAAGTGGGAGAACACTAAAATTTGATCATCACAATACACAGTAAAGCACAAAAGAATCATCCAAAAGAACAAGATCCACAATACAATATCCATAAAGCAGATTACGAAATGCCCTTAAGTGCACAAAGTTTACACAGTCCCAAACCAAATACTCAATTAAAAAGGAAGACAACATGTATAAAGCCAATGAAAAGCAACAATTTCTGACAGATTATATAAAAAGCTTGAGCACTCCCTCAGTTTAATGTTACCTGGCCACTGTTGTTGACCTATCACACACCTTAAGCAAGCATTAATTAGAAGCGTATTTAACTAAACTAAGCTTATTAATGATGCTTTAGGAATCTAAATTAGACAACTTGTAGTTATTTAATACTAAGGCTAGTATGGGGAAAAATAATAAAATTCTATTGCTTTGTTAAAATGAACAAGTAAAATAGAACATCATTTTGTTTAAGGGACAAGTAAAATGAAACACGGAGGTTACCTCAATCACACAACCTGCAGAAATGTAAGCTGCTTCTGAAGAGCCTTGATTGAAGTATACCGAATTGTACTTCTTAGTCATCTCTTTCCAGAACTTCTCTTGCTTTGAGCTAATGCTTTTGATGAAATCTATATGTTTTCTGTCATGAACCAAAGATATATGTTCATCCTTGGCTTCCTTTCCCCCCATAACAGTGCATCTGAACCAAAAAATAATAATTAATTTTTTTAAAAAAATAGGTTATAGAACGAAAAGGAAATGAAGAAGTACCTCTGAGCGATTCCTGAATGTTGAAGTTTGTTCCAGATTTCATAAATACGATCTGGACTCTCCGGATGATCCTTTACAATTGGATCAAAATGCTTTTTCATTCTTTCATCGTATATCAGTCCAACTCGCCGTCGTTCCGACGACCTAAAAGAATCGGAATCCATGGACGAGTAGATTGACAGAGAAAATCATTTTTTCCTAGTGAGTACACACTGATTGACAAAACTGGCAATGCTAATTCAGTTTTACGTATTTATACAATGGGCCCTTTCAGAGAAAAGCCCACTTTTTTACACAAAGCCCAATGTTGTTTTGAAAATTGAAATTTAATGGAGGGAAACCTTAAGGGCTCGTTTGGTTTGAAGACAAATTGTGTTGGATTAATTATGATGGATTAAATTATGTTGAGATAAGTTATGATGACATTAGTTATGTTAAATTATTTTTATTGGTTGTTTGGTTTGTCAAATATGCATGACATAATTTCTAAGAGTAAGTTGTGTGTTTACAGAAATGTCCTCTAAGAATAAGTTGTTTGTTTATAAAAGAAGGTTTAAAGGGGTAATTTTGTTATTTTACATTTTTATCCCGAGATAAGTTATTTCTGGATTAGTATTCCATCCACAAATAGGGATAACTTATGTCAGTCATAATTATTAGTCATAACTATTAATCCTATGATAAGTTATTCCACACTTTGTAACCAAATAAAGAATTGAGAGGTACTAAAAAGTTATCGTAGAATTATTTTTCTTTATCCATCACACCAAATGACCTCTAAGTAAAATATAAAAACATAATAGTACCACTCTTCATAGAAACTTCCGTCCTTTTTGTTTTCTTCGAACTTATCCAAACAACTCATTTTTATCCAAATCATTAAATGTAAGTTCCCTTGACAAAAGAATATCATGTTGGTGCTATTTTTTATTTAATATATACTAAAAATATAATTTCGCTCTTCTTAGGAACTTCTGTCCTTTTTGTTTTGTTCGAATTTATACAAACAACTCATTCTTATCCAAATCATTAATGTGAGATCCCTTCTTCTTTTTTGGGTAAAAGTAACTCCTATTTTCGATAAAAGAAAATCTTATTGGTGCTAAAAAATTTTAAAACAAAAAACACAAGTTACGATCTCGCTAATGAGTACCGCGTCTTCCCAGTGAAGTAGAGCCGTCTTCATGGGGCCTCAACGATCCCGGTGGCGATGTCCAAAGCGTGACGGACCGGGTCAAATTGAGGAGCTTGCTGTGGAGATAGGTTTCCGGTTCGTGAACCGAATGTCTCACCTGACGACTCAAGACTTGAGTCCCGGAACCACAGCCATTCAACGGGATTCGAAATGCCAAGGCTCGAAGACCTCTGGGACATGGAACAGTACTTTAAGGCTGTTCGTGCCCCTTTCTTTTGACGACCAAGGCACAATGGCAAATTAGTTCTTTCATTTTCGAGAATTTTATTTTGCTTGACCTAATTAAATAAGGAATATTTAAGATGTCACTTGATTCTAATTTGAGATGAAAAAAGTACATTAAAAATCTTAATAGAGGAAACGAAAAAGGTTTTAAAATAACCTTTAACATATTAGATAAAGGAAAATGATTTTCTAGAAAATGTTATTTTAGAAGATAAATGAGTTTCTTATTTATTTTTTAGTTTTTGTTAAGTAAACAAGATAATATTATTTTAAAAGTTAAATGTTTTCTTATATAAAATGTTTTTCAAATATTTTGACCAATCAAATCTGTGAAAATTGAAATTCCTCCGTACCAAACACTCCAATAGTTAAAAAAAATGTTTTTATTCCACCTACTTAATGAAACGTACCCCTTTTTCAACTATTGAATAAAAAATACCCTCAATGTATTAGAATAACTAAAAAGTGTGTTCCTTCCTAGCTAATGGATCAAATTTCTTAACGTTATTCTCAAAATTAAAATTATTCCTTTATTACAACAAAATTATATGATATATACTTATTTTTTAATTAGATATTTGAACAACATTCCAAACTTGTGTATTCAGCCATTTTTATATATTTAGTTATTTTGATTTTGAACTTTACAAGGATAGATTCAAGAAACTCATTTTGTAATGTCTAATGTTAATGGAGTTGTTATGGTTCCGATACCAAATGAAGGCTAATTAATTTGGTTTTTATTTAGTACTATTACTTTCTTTCTTTTCATTTTATATGGCACCTTATGATAAGAATATGAAGCTTAAAATGTTAGCTAACCTATAACAATACAAAAAATATATTAAAGCTATATTTAAGAAATATTATATACTTATGAGTTTGGAGTTTTATTCTATTTAAATTAGATAAATTATTTGTACGATGATGAACTAATTTATTAAGCTTGCGTATATTATTTGATAATATGCATTTTCCTTTTCAATTTTGTACACGAGTAAAACTTTGTTGTCAATAATTTTTGGATATTTGCACAATTAATTGCAATAATTTTACTTACATATATGAGGAATTAAAGGGAATGAAAAGTTTTTTTTTTTTTTTAAAAAACAAAGAATTTGTCTTCAACTCTTACATCAGATTATCAAAGAATATTTTATTCTACGGTGAAAAATTCACAAAGATCTTAAAACGTTATTGGGTTTTGTGTGTGTTGTTCATCAGATATCAAAATTCACAAAACAAACTTTAAGTATAAAAAAAAGCCTAAGAAAATCCCCAAAAATAGTTAATACGACTGAAGAAAAATACTTATTTAAATTTGAGAAAGTCAGAAAGAATATTTAAACTTGAGTAAAACACATTGAATAAAAATGAATTGGTTAATATATGTTCAATGTAGAGTACTTGCTCCTAAATTATGAGCATTTCAGAAGTTAATATGAAACGTTCCATTTATTCAAATTATTAGCTCCAAATATAAATACTTTAAACATATTAATGAATTTCTTAAGATAAATATAAAATTTGAACAAAATTACTTAATCAGATCAAACAACATACCTTCAACATATGCCATGAAAATAGTTGCTCTAACATAGCCAACCAACATATTTACAAACCAGACCTACTTACCGATAGTTTAGTAACAACAAGAAATACTATCAACAGTTTTCCACCTAATTGTCATGAACTGACATCTTAGCTAAGCTAACTCCAACACCAAATGAAATTGATTGAAAATAAGTAATGATAATCACAAGTTGGCAGCAACCACGATTAACTTCCAGGTGGCGCGGCTCATTTAGTAGGAGCTGAACGGGGAATAAAACCTGGAGGAAAGTCATCAACAGGCTCGCGTTTGATTACTAGAGGCAGTTCCTTGCAACCCTTGGAGGTTCTTGAAACCATAGGAGTAACTGATTCAGAGCCACTGCAGGTAGCAGTTTCTTTTATAGAGGTATCAAAACCATTTCTGGTAGTTGTCGAGACAACAATGTCCAGTGTACCTACATTTTCTCCAGCTATCATGTCTATCTCCATTTCAACCTCATCCTGATTGCCCTCCATGTCAACCTTATTGGGTGTACATACATCTTCCTGCCCTGTCATGTCTATCTGCATTTCAACCTCATTCTGATGATAAGCCTCCATGTCAACCTCATTGGCTGTACAAACATCTTCCCCCCCTATCATGTCTATCTCCATATCGATTACTTTGTTGCTTCCCCCTTCAGCACATCCGTCTGTATCTTGTCCCATGCGGTAAAATAATCCCCACAAGAAGTGCTTGCTGTTCCATCCTGCAAGAACATCCACGAGGTGAGATGCAGCTCCAGAATTATCAGTTAATCTTCGTCTTTCTAATGCAATTAATTATCAGATAGTCTCCTTAAAAGAATAATATCTTGAAGGGTAGGTCCTACTTTAAATCACCTGCTCTTTTCAACATATGTACAAATATAAGTTACACATCAGCAAACACCAAGATCAATATGCCAGTTCCACCTTCTACCACCATTACATCCACCAACTTTATGTCTGACCAAATAACAGAAAATGTCTTAAGAAATGATCTTAGGTAAAATATCTTGGATGAAAATGGTATCCATGAAAGACAATGTTGACATATCAATCAGATGACAAACACCTAATATTTAATGACAAAGTTGTCTCCATTAGTTTGTGTCATTATTGCAAAGAGCTGCAGTCATATGTGAACAAGCAATTAAAACCCTCAAGTTTAAAACAAAATAATTGACCTGACTTACATAAAAATGGATCACACACAGAAACTGTTAGAAGCAGGGTTGCAAATTATATGTAGCTAGACTTCTGGACAAAGTTAATAATACTGATCCGATGCCTACGTTTAGCTCCTTTGAAGTAAAGAAGGGTTTCTCATTTGTGGTTTTCAGATAAGAGCAAACGAGGAAGTAGATGGGTATAAGGCAGCCTTCCAAAATTTTAATGAACCTCCATAGCTAAAGTATGCATCAATAGAACTCAGGCAAGTACATAAACTTAATTTCTAGATGCCTGTATGATACAACTTAAACTTACATTCAAGGCACACAAACTACAGATTAAACAATCCAAGTTACATATTTTTCAGCCCTCGATTGAACAAAAGGAACAGATAATTGATCTGTTCTTTCTCATAAAAAATCAGAGAATGTACAATCAGTACTTCTGAGCTTGGCCTGATGACTTAACACATTATAGCATTTATACTCAAACGAAACCAAACAAGTATCGCCAACTTAAAAAGGCAAAATCTTCTGATAGACTGGAAAATTGATCTTCTACAAAGCATAATTGAATGTACCTATTACCTAAAAATTCATTGAAAGGGAATAAGAAAATGAGAAAAGAACATAGAGATTATGAATGTACTTTGAGAATCACTACACAGGGCTGTGGATGGAAGTATAAGCAGCTCAACATCATTGATAAGCGTCTTCATCACCAAATCTTTGAGACGCATGAACTCCACCAGAGCAATATATATCTCAGACCTACATACAATGGGAAATACAAATCAATTTCTACTAAAAACATTCTTGGCAAGGGTGCACTTCTACTTTGCAACCCTTACCCCTTTTCAGATAGATATATGACAGAAACTGACCTTTCTCTCTCACTTGCAAAGAAATACAATCCTATGTCTTCTTTACCCGGACAATGATTGTTGAATAGGCTTGCCCAAATATCCCCACGTGGTACTAGTTCAAATTTGAGAGTATCAGGCAATAGCCCTGAGAACTCATACACCTTACGTCTAACTTTGGAAGGAGGATGAGCCTGGATATAATTATTGAATATCCCAGGTGCAAGTTCCAGAGCACCTAAGATGTCAAAATTTCCCCTAAAATGCAAAGAAGAAGAGAAAGAAAAAACAGAGATGAGCTGAATTTGAACCTTTTTAGAGCTCAGTTTACCTTGTGTTAACCTATGTTAGTAATTAATGTGCATAATAAAGGGTACTTACTTCCAGGAAGGAACTAGAGCAGGATCACAAGGGTGTGTTGTAGATGGATTTATCATTCGACTCTCATTCACAGCATAGGGACTCCTATGCTCCAGAATGGCAGAATCACCCAGACCTAAAAAATAGGCTACATCAATTGGATGGAAGTACAGAAGTAAATAAAGTTTGCTATGAAAGCTTTACAGATATCGATGGTGTAACAGAAATCATTTTGAAAGATAATATCAACTCCAAATATATCAACATCATTGTTTTAAAAAATTAACTAGAATATATGATAGAAAATGAAATTTCTGAAGAGTTAAGGTATAAGAAGAGGACAAATCAAACCAAGTAATGAATACAAGAGATGTTGGTGACACTTAACCTTTAGATGATTGCACTTGTTTTTTGCTTTGTTTAGTGATTTTGGCATTTTGAGGATTCTGAGGTTTTGTATATCCTGATCCTAAAGACCGCTGCACTGTGCTCTTCTCAGGAAAAGAATTTGAAATTTGAGCTCTCGGTTTGCTGAAATTCCCTCGAGTCACAGTTGCCATGGATTTGGTTGACACAACTCTTGAGGAGCCAGTATTTATCAGCGGAGATCCATATTTCTTGATGACTGATGACAGACCAAGTGCTTCTTCAACAGGTAGATATCTCGTTTTCCCAGTCTGTACCTCCTTTTCCCAGTTAATATAATGCCTACCAGGAAATGTACTATGTTTCTTTGGTTGCACAGTACTCCAACAAATCTTTGCGAAGGCATGTAACCTGGATCCCTCAGAATTATCATTTTCTAGTCCGCGTGATGAAGATATTACCCTTTTGCCTATATGACATTCTTCACAACACCAATCTATTGGTGCTTCTTCACTATAGCCCACCAAGCAATATCTGAAAGGAAGAGAAAAACAGATTTTTTAAAACCGGAATAGGACTATGTATATATAAAAGATGCATGCAGTATTTAAGAGAATCAAATGCCCACAACATGCTAATGAAAGAATCAATGTATCATTTAGGTGGAACCCAATATCCAATACCATTAGGATCCGGCAGTGAAGAATGCCAGAAAGATCAGACAACTTAAAGAGGTCTTTATTCTCCCTAGCAGCCCCTTAAGTGAAAAGATGAACTTCTCCCTTAGTGGCAAGTCAACCAAAAAAGAAGGGGGTTGGGATTGGGACAATGTTTGAGGTTTACAAAGAACATATAGATATGGCACACGGAGATGAAGCAAGTACGCATCAGAGAGTCATAGCCTTCAGCTCAGGCTATGACTAAAACGATAGATAGATAGAACGATAGAACGATAGATAGAACGAACGAACGATAGATAGAACGAACGATAGAACGATAGAACGATAGATAGAACGATAGAACGATAGATAGATAGAACGAACGATAGAATGATAGAACGATAGATAGAATGATAGAACGATAGAACGATAGATAGAACGATAGAACGATAGATAGAACGATAGAACGATAGATAGATAGATAGAACGATAGATAGAACGATAGATAGAACGATAGATAGATAGATAGATAGATAAATAGAACGATAGATAGAACGATAGAACGATAGAACGATAGAACGATAGATAGAACGATAGAACGATAGATAGAACGATAGAACGATAGAACGATGGATGGATAGAACGATAGAACGATGGATGGATAGAACGATGGATGGATAGAACGATAGAACGATGGAACGATGGAACGATGGTGGATAGAACGATAGATAGAACGATAGAACGATAGATAGAACGATAGAACGATAGATAGAGAGAGATAGAGAGATAGAGAGAGAGAGAGAGAGAGAGAGAGAGAGAGAGAGAGAGAGAGAGAGAGATAGATAGATAGATAGATAGAGAGAGAGAGAGAGAGAGAGATAGATAGATAGATAGAGAG
>JAJOOR010010588.1:0-23819 GCA_036250505.1 Solanum acaule | reverse complement strand
TACAATTGTGGAGAGTACCAGGAAGATCTTTAATCCTATAGCAAAATTTACAAGGAACCTAAAACATCTTTAACTGATTCTAGATCTACCATGTACTCAAGTTTACACCAAAAAAGAAACAAAACTAAGCAGTTCATCTTAATCTTCTGGATGTAATTGCTCTTGTTTTGGAAGCATCTGAGATTTCTTTCTTTCCACACTGACCACCAGATGCAAGCCGGAATGATTTTCCATCTTTCTTTATGCCCGGTAATGCTTGCATAACTGCTCCATAACTTCAGAGTATGCGTAACTTTCCTAGGCATAACCCATTTCATGCCCTTCTGATTGATAAAGACATTCCACAAAATGTTGAACCTTTATCTAAACCAATCTCTCCAATTGCAGCAGCAGGAGTAGACTCCAAAAATCCTCTCAAAGTTTTCAGCCAATTAGGAGTCCTCTCAGTTATAAACCAGGGATGGAGCCCAAAGTTTGGAACAATACAAGGGTAGCGTTCACTCATTTCCTTGACCAAATGCCAATCTTTCTCCGACACGCCATTGACAGCAAAATGGACAACTCCTGTTTCAGTCGTGGTCTTAATAACATATTAAAGATCCTTGGATCTTGGAGGTGACTGAGAATCAAAGAGCTTCATCATTATGGGTCTTAAAATTGCCAGACTCTTCTCTTCTTTTCTCTTGATACACTCTAAGTTGGTATTATACTGCTTATTCCTTGAACGAACCCTTAATGACAGCTCATATGCTGTGGTAACTGGAAAATGCAAGTGCAACACTGTCTCGCAACTGTATGATAGATTAAGGTGTAGCTAGCTTGTGTTTGTATGACAAACAAATGACTAAAGGGAATCTGCACAAATCAAAAGCTGAAAATAAAATGAAGTACCAGTAACCACTCAGAAGTCCAACAATTTCATAATACAACTCAAAAATCCAAGTCCGTAAACCCATAAGAACACCACATTCAAGTTGGTCTGCCTTATTAAACCTGACTGCATGAGCACAGCAAAATGAGAGTAACGCTTAGAGTTGAAGAAAAATGACTTCCAAACAGGATAAGTATTGCTTGGGAATTTTAATGTCCTACCAAGCCACTCTGTTGGCTATTAGAGTCTTCTTTAAAACCTAAAGTTGAACTGAAACAAATATGATTATGCCAAAAGTGAGAGTTTATACACAAGGCTACATTCAATGTATATCTCTACAACCAATTTTTTAGTCTTGAACCTCAAATAGGAGTGTAGACTATAAAACCAGTGAAACTGCAGTGGTGAACCTACTGTCCAGCAACTCCGGCACTCAGACAGTTAGACATGGGGTATCAGCTTGAAGTAAATTATCTGAATGTTACCAATGGGTGAGCGGAATCGAAATGAAAAACATGACTAAACTATTTCATTTTCCAATTCTGATGGTTTAAATTCATAATCAATAAATCAGGCTCGATTCTGAAACGACTCTTCCTCTTTCTTTCAACAAAAGTAGCCATTCTTCCTAGGAGTATTTCTAATTCCAGATAAAGTAAAAGTATTTCTTATTGATCTAAACACCAGAAAGAAGAAAACAAACCAATGAGAACAAGCAGATGAAGTAAGCAGTTACAAACTGGATAAATAAACAGATAATATAAGTAGGAAAACAAAATAAAGAGGACCAACAGCCAAAACCTATAGATAAGCAATTTTTGCTAAAAGTTTACACAACCACTATAAAAATGTCACTAGATGCAGCCCTTTTTTTTGTTTTTATTTATTTATGTTACTAACAAAGACACACATTTGTGGCAGAAGAGTTTCACAGAGATCTAAGGATTACTAAACAGAGAACACAAGTCATACATTCACTCTATTTATCATCAGTTCATCACTGTTGTTAGTTTCAAGGGTCTATCGGAAACCGTCTCTCTACACACGCAGGAGTAAAGTCTGCATACATCCTACCCTCACCAGATTCCACTTATGGAATTACACTAGTATGTTGTTGTTGTATTGTTAGTCTTTAAAATCACATTAAGGAAATCAGCTACAGTCTTAATTTCTCCTCTTATTTAGGGTTAAAAAAAACCTAGTGGAAGCTTAAAGATGTGTTTACAACTTTTCAAACACCATTCTCCAAAGGCATAATTTTGCAAAAAGATACACAACAAACGCTTTCTTATACCCATCACCATCTTCCTATCTGTTACATATGTTCTGAGTGATAAAGATTGGATTTTTCAAACACCCATTAGCTCCAATTACAAGAAATTTTCATTTTTTAAAGCAATAGTCTCCATAAATTTTCTTGGAATGAATAATTAAGTACCTGGAATATGAGCTCTGGAATTCCGGTACAGCAAAAAGAGAAGCTTTCTCAATCCCCTTCACACTCAAAATTCTCAGCGACAGCTCGAACCACATCTATTTCCTAGGGTTAACCATGGTTAGATATTAGGGATAAAAATTAAAATTATTTTTTCTCCTAATTGAGATTTGGAAGAAAAACAAAAAGGCTTCCTTTTCCAAATTTTATTCGGTCGGTTTAGGTAAATTTTTTATAATTACCTAATTTGACATTGTTTATGCAAAACAGATTTTTCCATCAAACTCTTTTTCCCCTTTTGACTTCCTACTTTAACTAGAACAAACGAAAATCTAATCTTCTATAAATTAAGCCTTCCAAATCTCACATTATAATCATTCAAATCTCCTTTCAATAATATTCTCAACAAAAACGAACTACCATCACTAATTCAGAAATATTTTTACCATCCTGTCTTCTTCAACAAAGTTCTTAACTCTACAGACTTGCGATGGTAAGGAACTTGTATTGGACGAGGCTATAGCCATAAGGTCACAAGCTATCAAGAAGATGGCTGAAGACGACTGTGTTTCAAACATCATTCCTCTACCTAATGTTCATAGCAAAACAATGACCAAATTGATTGAATACTGGAAGAAACATTCTGAAGAAGGCGTCTCCATAGACATGTTGATAGATTTTGACAAGGCTTTCGTGAATGTGCACCACTCGATTTTGTACGATCTTATTTTAGCGGCTAATTTTCTTAACGATAAGGAGATATTGGATATGATATGTCAAGAAATTGCCGATAGGATTAAAGGAAAAACATCAGAAGAAATACGTAAAGAATTTGATATCAAGAATGATTTAACTCCAGAGGAAGAAGAGAAGATTCGTAAAGAGAATGCTTGGGCTTTTGAATGATTTTATAACACTAGTGTTATTTTTCATTTTTGTTCTTTTTTTATTTTAGAATTAGAACTGGCTAGTTAGCTATATCTTATTTTATTTAGTTCTATCTTCTATTGTTCTTTTTTTTATATAATTGTTGTTTGGTTTTTATTGATTTATAAATTTATAAATTATGTTGGAAAGAAATTAAAGCTATTTATATAAAATTTGAAAAAAAATAAATGATTGAAAGATAAATTTGATATCCCAAAAATAAATATTCAATTTTAAAAAAAAAATTGAGTTATTTTCATTCTAAGCATATCCAATAGACTTGATAAATTTTCTTAATTAATTGACACAATTTAATTACTGGAAAATTTCTTAACATAGTTTTTCTTTGAAGTTACTCATAAAAATGATTTAAGTATTAGGGAATCCTTTAAAAGACTACTAAAAACTTAAAAAACAAGAAAGAAACATTATGGAGTTTCTCTTTTGATATAAGGTTATATTGGCTTACATGTCAATTTAAAAAATTTAATAATAATGATGTTAATTGGTGCTAGAGCTTAAAAAAAAATCTTCGACTTGATTTGGGTAAGAAGTTAGATAGATTGGAAGAACGTATAGAAAAATTCTTGAAAGGAAGTGTTATAGTCCGAGTGCGATCCTAGGCGCAAATTCAAATTAATTGAACTTTAATGCAGATATTACACACTGATTTAAAAGTTATAAAATAATAATTGAAGGAACGTATATATGCATCGTCTTTCCTTTTGCACAATATATAGTGCATCTTGCAAGTTATTAACAGACGGGTTTAACATATTACAACAAATGAAATCAATTATTACAACTGCTATGAAAAAATACTTGTAATACTCCAAATTTTAGGACAATATTTACTACGACTTCTCAAATAATTGTATCATTGACCAAAATTCTTATTAATTAAATGATTGTATGTACATGTAAAGTATCGATATTTTATAAATAATGTTTGATCGTATATATGTATGATGTACAACTATATATCATATATGTATATATAAATAGAAACACATTTATATAATATTTATACACTACAACGCATCTTCCTCACGAGTTGATTGTTTTTCCAATATCGACCAGCTCAAATCTCGTCTAAATAATACTAAATTATAGATATGAGAAACTTTTGATGTTTCAATTCTTTTAAATATTATATATTCACTAGAAATGATCAATTCACATTTGTTGTTGATCAAATTTTAAAATTTGAGGTTTGAAACGTTTTAATGACAGATTTCAATGGATATTCGATTTAAATCTCCACTAAACAATCCTAAAACGTAGATTACATGATTTCCACCAAATGGTCATTCTGTTTAATTTTTCAAATTTACTATCACCATCTTCCTATCTGTTACATTTATTCTGAGTGATAAAGATTGAATCTTTAAACTCCCCACTAAATTCAATTAAAAGAAATTTTATATTTCTTTAAGCAATAGTCTCCATGAATAATTATATATGTGTTTACAACTTTTCAAACATCATGGTTAGATATTACGGAAATATTAACTTTTCTCCTAATTGTGTGTAACGACCGGTTTCCGTCGTTATAGAAAAGCCAATGGGGAAAATTTTTGGGCCGAAAAACTTTTTTGTATTAACTTGAAATTTCCCAACCTACTCTAGATTTAGTCGAAATCGGAGTCATTAAGGTGTAGAGAAATCTAGTAACAATCGGGTGATTTAATTATGATTTTGATTACATGAGTAGATAGATAAGTCGTTAAGGAACTCGTACAACTTTACGGAATTGAATTCGATCGAGTAGAACTCTCAGAATCGAACTTAGCGTGAACGGTATTTTCTGAGTGTCGTTGGTTGAAGGTGTGTTGTGAAATGGGGTCTTGAAATTATTAAAATAGCTCACTGTTTCGTGCAAGCCGCTTTGGCGGTGATTTTTGTCGCCCTGGCGGGGCCGCTGTAGCGAGTGAGGACCGTTGTGGTGGTCCTGACGTGACTTAAAGTCGTAAATAAACCCCAAAAACATTTTATTCTACAATTTTTGAACTTGAGAGCTAAGGAACGAACCCATGGGTTTTCTTGACAGTTTTCCACCATTCTTGAGGCTAAAGGTAAAGTTTTCACACCCCAAATTCATTTTTCGATCCGTAGAACATAATCTAATGGGTAATTAACGATGGGGAAGAGTTTCGCTCTGACAATTATGGTGGAAAAAGCCCTAATTTGGATGTTGGGATCAAGGGTATGATCTAGGGTTGATAAAATTGTTAGTAATTTGGGTAATTAATGATTGTTTATTGATTTCCGTGTTATTATGATTGTTTGTAGACCAAGAACAAGCGAAACAAATCTGGAAAGGGAATGATCAAGTTTCTTAGGGTTTCAAGCTTGTTTCGAGGTAGGTGATGGTTGTGATTCTATGATTGTGTGATGTATGTTTGTTCTTGTTTCATTATGATACATGTATGTATGCGGATGTTGCATTGTTGATCACACTTGTTGTAAATGAGGATATATGAATGATGAATGCCATGAAATCATGACTTGATTGTATGATTATGAGAATATACTTTTGATTGTGATTGTGGCTTGTTGAATGGATCGGGTGTTGCGTTTTGACACACTAACTTAGATCGGTTGTCACGTTCTGACATAAATATGGGATCGATTGCCACGTTTCAGCATAAACATGGGATCGGGTACCACGTTTAGGTATGCTAACTGTTTGGGTTTGGGTTCTATAAGAGGACCAATGACTTGATATAATTGTGTATCTTGAGAAATGTGAAACTGTACCTCGTTCATAAACTTTGATAATATTGTACATGTTCGATATATGCATGTGATTATATTGTTGTATTGACTGATGTATGTTACACTTAGTGGGATAGCCGTGTGATCCTACCAGTACACTATGGTTGTGTACTGATACTGCACTTGCTCTTTCTTTGTTGAGTACATGACATCTTCAGGCGGCTATTGACAGACCTCGCTTAGAAGATTAGTGATCGTTCGAATTCAAGGGTGAGCCACTTCTTCCGGGCTGCCATGAGTTCTCTTTCCGTCTATGTCCACATTTCAGACTTAGACTTTTTATTAGTTGTTAGTTCACTAGTTTGGGGTTGTAACCCTTCTTGTTTAGACGTTGGCTCGTTGTTAGATGTTTTGGTACATTGACTTTTAGGTTCTAGGCGTATTTTCCTCATTGTTTAGTTGTTAGATCTTTTGGAAGTTTATGGGAACTTCAGTTTTTAGCTATTTAACTTGCTTCTGTAACTTAAATGCCTTAGTTTTTAGATTAGTTGCTTGGTTTGGATTGTAGTAATGTTTCTCCCACCGGAGGGTTAGTGTGGGTGCCAATCACGATGGTCTGGGTCGTGACATTGAGATTTGAAAGAAAAAAAAAGGCTTCCTTTTCCTAATCTTATTCGGTCACATACATACGGTTTAGATAGAATTTTCACAATTTCCTAATTTGACATTGTTTATGCAAAACTGATTCTCCCATCAAACTTTTTTTTTCCGGTTTTGAGCTCCTACTTTAATTAGGATAGTGTAAATTTAATGCTCTATAAATTAAGTCCTTCAAACCTCTCAAACATTATAATAATTTGATTCAAATATATATTGACCATCCATGTCTTCTTCCACAAAGTTTCTTAACTCTAAAGACTTATGATGGTAAAAAATTTGTACTCGACGAGGTGATAGTTGTACGGTCACAAACTATCAAGAATATGATTGAAGATGATTGTGTTTCAAACGTCATTCCCCTGCCTAATGTTTATAGCAAAATAATGACCAAAGTGATCGAATACTGGAAGAAACATTCGGAGGAAGGCGTCTCCAAAGACATGTTGATGGATTTTGACAAGGCTTTTGTGAAGGTGCACCACTCGATTTTGCATGCTCTTATCTTAGCTGCTAATTTTCTTAACGATAAGGAGATATTGGATATGATGTGTCAAGAAGTTGCCGATAGGATTAAAGGGAAAACACCAGAAGAAATATGCAAAGAATTTGATATCAAGAATGATTTTACTCCAGAGGAAGAAGAGGAGATCTGTAAAGGAATGCTTGGGCTTTTGAATGATTTTATAGTTATTTTCAATTATTATTTTTTAGCATTAAAATTGTCTAATTAGCTATATCCTATTTTATTTAGTTCTATCTTCTTATGTTTTTTTTTTTTTTTTTTATTGAATTGTTATTTGGTTTTTATTGCTTTATAAATTTATAAATTATGTTGAAAAGAAATTAAAGCTATTTATATTAAATTTGAAAAAAAAAACATTCATCCAAATGGTTTAAAGATGAATTTGATATCTCAAAAAGAAATATCTACATTTAATTTTTTAATAACTTTGAGTTATTTTCGTTCAAAGCATATCCAATTGACTTGATATAAAGAAAAAAATGTTGGAAGAATGTATAGAAAAAGCGCTATAGTCCGAGTGAGATTCTATTTGGCGCGAATTCAAATTAATTAAACTTTAATGCGGATATTAAACACTGGGTGAAGAAACTAAAAATTATTAATTGGAGGAACGTATATATGTAATCATCTTTCATTTTGCACAATATATAGTGCATCTTGCAAGGTGATAGTGGATGAGCTTAAAATATTACAATAGAAGAAATCAATTGTTACAATTGTATGAAAAAATACTAGTAATATTCCAAAATTTAGGGAAATATTTACTACCGCTTCTCAAGTAAATGTATCATTGACCAAATTCTTATTTAATTTAATGGCTGAATGTATATGTAATGTATCAATATTATATAAATAGTGTAAGATTGTATATATGTATGATCTATAGCTATACATTAGATATGTAAATAATCACAAACACAATTACATAATATTTATACATTACAACACATCTTCCTCACGAGTTGAATTTTTTTCAATACCGACTAGCTTAAATCTCCTCTAAATAGTCCTAAATTATAGATACGAACAAATCTCAGTGTTTCGATTCTTTTAGTATATTATATTTTTACTAAAAATAATCAATTTAAATTTGCGGTATATCAAATTTAAATTTTGAGATTCTAAAGCATTTAATGAATGATTTCAATGGACATCTGATTCAAGTCTCCACTAAACAATCCAAAATTTAGATATTATTAGCTACTCCCAATATTTCTATTCTCTAGATATATTATTCACTCAAAATAATGTATAGTTGCGACGATGTCGAATTTTATTTATTTAAACTTACCCAATTGCCCGAAGAAGATCCGAGTAGGCATAGACATAATCAGTAAATGATCAAATGGTCATTCTATTGTTTTAGTTTCTTGATTAGTTTTATCGGAAATGTAGTCAAACAAAGCGATTTTAATAACTATTAGAAATGACTCATCTTCTAGTAGATGATTAAAGAAACAATGAGTTAGAACTTTCCTTGTCACTTTAAATTATATCATTATCATAATAATTTAAGACATAATAAGTAGATTTTAAAAAGCAAATTAATTAAACTTCAAAAAGGAAAAATAATAAATTTTGGTCAATGTAATATTTCGCTTTCCATATTCCTACCACAACTTTGGAAAGTAATTAAAACCTAATACACTATAAAAGACCAAGCTAGTCTCATGTATTGAAATCATTCATTCATAGCTCTTTCTATTTTCTTTGTCATGTCTTCAGAAAATCTCATAACTTTTAAGACTAGCAATGGTGAGGAATTCAAACTCACTGAGGCTGTAGCTGTGAGGTCAGAAGTCATCAAGAACATGGTACAATACATGGATTGTACTTCTAATGTCCTCCCCTTGTCTAATGTTGATGGCAAAACAATGACCAAATTGATTCAATATTGGAAGAAACATTCGGAAAAAGGTGTTACAGAAGATCAGTTAAAGAGTTTTGATCAGGATTTCTTGAAGATGAGCCAATCAGAATTAGTTGGTGTTCTCTTGGCTGCTAATTTTTTTTATGATAAGTAGTTGGAGGTAATAATCCAAGAATTTGCTGATAGGATCAAAGGGAAACCAATAGAGGAAATACATGAAGTATTTTGTATCGTGAATGATTATACTCCAAAGGAAGATAAGGAGGTCTGTAGAGAGAATGCTTGGGCTTTTGAATGTTTTTTTATAATATTTCAGTTATTTCCTTAGCTATATCCTATTTTTATTGTTATTTTATTTCTGTTAGTTCTATCTTCTGTTGTTCCTTTTTGAAGAAATATTGCTCGGTTTTGAATGATTTATAAATTATGTTGGAAAGAAATTAAAGCTTGTTATGTTATTTGAGAAAAAAATATATTATACTTTTAGATACGTTATTCACTCAAATCTCCTCTAAATAGTCCTAAATTATATATATATATATATATATATATATATATATAAGCAACTTTTGATGTTTTAATTCTTTTAATATATTGTATATTCGCTAGAAATGATTAATTCACATTCGACAGATTAAATTATAAATTTGAGGTTGGATCCATTTTAATGACAGATTTCAATAGATATCCGATTCAAATAATTTAGATTACATGATCTCCTCCGTTACCCCATACAACTATGATTTGATGATAGAAATATTAAATGGTTGAAATGAAGTTATAGCAGTGAAGTCGGCGGCGGTGAAGAGGAGGAAAAAGGTTGGATTTACAATAGTCCAACGTACATTAACAATTGAAGAAGTAAATAGAATTTTTTGTTAAAAAAAATAGAATGAGAAATAAAATTAAAAAATAATTGGCACGTGGTAGGTAATAGTTGGTGTGTATGCACTTTCTTTCTTATACGTGAGATTGACCGAAATCCGGGATATTCTTACCACATTTAAATTATTTAAGGGAGTGCTAGGACCTTTGCAAAGTCCCAATCTCTTTTAAAAAATGTGTTATAGTTGAATGGGGTAATGATGCATTTTCTCTCAAAATCATAAGACCTAGAATAGTCTCTCCACTTATATTGTTCGCGTTGGGAGGACAATTAACATACAAACAAAATAATATGATGAATGTTACTTCCTCCGTCTCATATTAAATATTAGACTTTTCTCTTTACATGTCTTTTTAAAAAAAATCATGAATAAGAAGGTTAGTTGGAAAGAAATTAAAGTTAGTTATATTATTTGAGAAAATTAGGTAGAGTCTTAATTTCCCTCTTGTTTAGGGTATAAAAAAGAAAACTCAATGATAGCTTAAAGATGTGTCTACAACTATTCAAACACCATTCTCCAAAGTTATAATAACTTCAGGTTTTACAAGAAGATACACAACAAAAACTTTCTTTTACCTATCACTATCTTCCTATCTGTTACATATGTTCTGAGTGATAAAGATTGGATTTTTCAAACACCCATTAACTCCAATTACAATAAATTTTCTGTTTTTAAGCAATAGTCTCCATAAATATTCCCATGAACTTTTTTTTTCCCGTTTTGACTTCCTACTTCAACTAGAACAGTGAAAACCCAATGTTCTATAAATTAAGCCCTTCAAACCTCTCAGACATTATAATCATTCAAATCTCCTTTCGATAATATTCTCAACAAAAACAAATTAACATCTCTTATTCAAATTTATTTTTATCATCATGTCATCTTTAACAAAGTTCTTCAGACTTGCGATGGTAAGGTATTTGTACTGGACGAGGCGATAACCGAAAGGTCACAAGCTATCAAGAATATGGTTGAAGACGATTGTGTTTCAAACGTCATTCCCCTGCCTTATGTCCATAGAAAAACAATGACCAAAGCAGTCGAATACTGGAAGAAACATTCAGAGGAAGGTGTCTCCAAAGACATGTTGATGGATTTTGACAAGGCTTTTGTGAAGGTGCACCACTTAATTTTGTACGATCTTATCTTAGCTGCTAATTTTCTTAACGATAAGGAGATATTGGATATGATATGTCAAGAAGTTGCCGATAGGATTAAATGATTTTACTCCAGAGTAAGAAGAAGAGATCCGTAAAGACAATGCTTGGGCTTTTGAATGATTTATAACACTAGTGTTATTTTTAATTTCTGTCTTTTAAAAAAAAAAATTGAATTAGAACTGTCTTGTTAGAAAAGAAATTAAAGCTATTTATATTAAATTTGGAAAAAAATATTCATCCAAATGGTTGAAAGATGAATTTGATATCTCAAAAAGAAATATTTACATTTTAAAAAAATAATTTTGAGTTATTTTCGTTCAAAGCATATCCAATTGACTAGATATAATGAAAAATTGTTGGAAGAATGTACATATTAAGCGCTATAGTCTGAGTGAGGTCTTAATAGGTGCGGATTCAAATTGATTGAACTTTCATGCGGATATTAAACACTAGTTGAATTTTTTTTAAAATAAATAAATATTGAAGGAACGTATTTATGTATCGTCATTCTTTTTACACAATATATAGTGCATCTTGTAGGGTAATAATGGATGTGCTTAACATATTACAACAAAAGAAATCAATTATTACCATTGTTATGAAATTATACTTGTAATACTCTAAATTTTAGGACAATATTTACTACGGTTTCTCAAGTAAATGTATCATTGACCAAAATTCTTATTAATTAAATGGCTGTATGTATATGTAATATATCGATATTTTATAAATAGTGTAAGATTGTATAAATGTATGATGTATAACTACATATTAAATATGTATAAATAATTACAAACACAGATATATAATATTTATACATTACAACTCATCTTCCTCACGAGTTGAATTTTTTTTCCAATACCAACTAGCTCAAATCTCCTCTAAATAGTCCAAAATTATAGATATAAGAAAATTTTGATGTTTTAATTCTTTTAATATATTATATATTCACTAGCAATGATCAATTCACATTTACAACATATCAATTTTAAATCTTGAAGTTTGAAACGTTTTAATGAAAGATTTCAATGGACATCCGATTCAAATCTCCACTAAACAATCCTAAAATTTAGACATCATGAGCTCCTCTCCATATTTCTATTCTTTAGATATATAATTCACTCGAAATAATCTAACTGCGAAGATGTCGAATTTTATTATTTAAACTTACCCAAGTGTTCGGAGAAGCTTTGAGTAGACACAAATATAATTAATAAATAATCAAATGGGCATTCTATTGATTACTTAATGACCAGATAGAGATTCTCGGTAATTAACTGAAAATCATGTTATTTTTTCTATTAGAACATTTGACCAAATTGTCATTCTACTTAATTATTCCAATTTATTATATCTAGTAATAACATATCTTTTGAATTAAAATATAAAATAATGAAATTTGAATTGCAATACAATTTTTTTGTTGAAAGATAATAGTTTATTACTTTTAAGTTTACACTTTCAGAAAGAATTAATTGTAAGAGTAAATGGGGAAAATGTATTTTATTTATCTCAATTAATAATTTAGGGCAACTATTTTCAATAACGTGGATAACTATATGGAACCGAGGGACTGGGGAGTACTAGATTAATTAATTATTTTAGTTTTTGATTACTTTTGTTGAAAAGGTAGTCAAACACAACGATATGAGTGATCTTCCAATAGATGATTAAAGTGTCACATCTCGCAATTTGAAATAACTAGGAAGAAGCTAATAATTGGAAATAGTCATTTTTGGAAAGAATGAAAATCTGAAAAATTTGTTTAAGTTAGGAAAAGTTGAGTTTTGGTCAACTTCAAACGGCCATAACTCCTAGGTCTATATGAATTAGGTGTACTTCCAGATATGGTTGGAAAGTTCTTGGAATGATCTTTCTAACGCCGCCGAGTTTGCACGATTTTGAGTTCGTATGAGTAAGCTATTCCCTTTGGAAGTTGGGCTGTTGGATTAAGGAAAGTCTAATCCGGATTTTGGAAGGGTAATTTAGTCTTTTCCTTACCTAATTATTCTAATTCATTTTTAGAGTTTAATTGGGGTAAAGTCAGATATTAGTCAGTTTTATAAAAGTGAATTTCACGCTAGGGCTTAGAGAAGAGGAGAAATGAGGAGAAAGGAGAAGAACTTTCAAGATTTGTCGATTTCGTCAAGGATAGCTTGTGGATTTCGTCGGGGGTGATCCCTACAAGGTATGTGAGATCGCATAGCGTTGAGTTAGTTCACCCACGCGCCAATCATGATTTAATTCAGCGAATTTAAGTATTTGAAAGTTTAGAAATTGAGTTCTTGATGAACATTGTTGAAGGTTTTTCTTGAATTCTTGTGGGTTGTGTTGATTGAAGTTTCTTGCGATTTGATTCATGTTTCCGGGTGAAATTTGGGTTTGAATCTATCATATATTGAGGGTATAAATGATCCTAAGTGTTTGGGGAAAGAACCATTGAAGTTTAGAGGGTTTAGAGTTGAAAAACGGAGAAGAAAAGTAGTCAAACACCTGGGGAAGGGGGTGGGGCATCGCGCCAGCCAGCGCGCCCCAAAAGGGGATCTAAAGTTTACCCCTTGGGGTGACGCGCCAGCCAGCATGGCCCAACATGTTCTCTGAAGTTTGAGGGCTGGCGCCCCGCACCTCTCAGAGCGCCAGGGATGCCAGTTCTCCTCATTTCTTCCCCACCTTTTCGTACTTGTTCCTTAGCAATGTACCTATGTTTTCTAGTTGATTCCAACACTCTAAGGTACATCTAAACATCATGAAATCATCCATAAACATGAGATCATGAACCTTGAATCCATAATCCAATTCAAGGAAAGTTAGGATCAAAAGTCAAGAAAAGTTAAGAGTCAAGTCTAAAAGTTAAGAAGCAAGTCAAAGCAAAGTTTATAAAGTTTTCAAAAGTCTTTAACGAATGTTTTACCTTTGTTTTAAGACTTAAGTTTCAAGTTAAGCAAAGAGTAATGAGTTGAGTTCATTTCTCAAAAAGCAATAAGGGAACTAAGTATTCCCAAAGAGTTTATAAATGTTTTCACATTTGAGCAAGAAAAGGAAACATCGATTCCAAGAGAGCTTTTAAGCTAAGTTTTGAGTAATTATCTCAAACCCAAGAAAGAAGTTTGTTTTAAAAACATATGAGCTAAGTATATTTTGGGAGTAGTATTGAGCACCGATATGGGGATGCGAGTTCATATTAACTCAAGTCTCCATAAACCATGTAACCATCATGGTTAGTAAAGGATCATATTTTTTAGATGACTCCTTAAGATGCTTTTAGCATAGACTAGTGGAACCAGTAAGTTAAGCGTTCTATATGACGGCAAAGTATAGGACAGTTCTGGCAGCATGGGAAAGACGATGTATCACTACTTAGGCTCATAGTGGTGGTTGTCGGTTAGAGAATCTCCCACAGAAACTATATTACTTTGTTATATGAGTAAAGTTGAGTTTGTTATTGCATTTTCTTTAACGAACTAAGTTGTTTTTTACCGTTTTATAAAGCTTTTCATATATTACATGTGTCTTATTGCTTTATTTTGAGTTAAGTTATTTAGGGGTTGAGTAAAGCCAAGGTAAGTGCTCCTTTCTGATTCCTTCAAGCTTAAGTTGTGTTTAGCATTCCAACTCGCATACTCATACATTCAATGTACTGATGCCATTTGGCCTGCATCTTATTATGATGCAAACACAGGTAACCAGGATCAGCATCCAGTGCCTCGTTGATCCAGTTTGAGCACTCAGAGTCTTGTGGTGAGCCTCTTTGCTTCCGGAGGATCCCTTTTATTGCTTTCAATTTTATTATTAGTTCATTAGGATGTCGTGGGCCTGTCCCGACATCCATCTCAGTTGTTTAGAGGCTTCATAGACAGACAACCAGTTAGTTAAACTCATTCGTCACTACTTTATTATTGGCTTATGTTTTTGAGACTTAAGGTTGCCATTTTGGCCAAGTTGAATGTTGACTTTTAAACATTCTAAGTTATGATATTATTCAAGTGAGTATAGTGCTTTTGATCATTATAAATATGCATATAGTCTTCCGCTGAGTAAGTAAGCCAAACCAAGGGTTCGCTTTGGGCCAACAATGGTTCTCGAGTGCCATTAACGTCCAGGGTGTAGGCTCGGGGCGTGACATAAAGGAATAATGAATTCAGAACTTTCCCCGTAACTTTTAATTAAATTCATTAACCTAATAATCTGAGACAATTTATGTAGATTTTGCAAAGAAAATTTATTAAACTTTCAAAAAAGGAAAAATAATAACTTTTAGTCTATGTAATATTTTACTTTCCATGTTCCTGTTACAATTTTGGAAAGTAATTAAAATTTAATGCACTATAAAGACCAAGCTAGCCTCATAAATTGAAATCATTCATTTATACCTCTCTCCATTTTCTTCACCATGTCTTCAGAAAAACTCATAACTCTCAAGACTAATGATGGCGAGGAATTCAAACTCGATGAGTCTATAGTTATGAGGTCACAAGTCATCAAAAATATAGTACAAGACGTGGATTGTGCTTCTAGAGTCATCCCCCTAACTAATGTTGATGGCAAAACTATGTGCAAAGTGGTTGAATATTGGAAGAAACACTCAGAGGAAGGGGTATCGAAAGAAGTATTGATGGATTTTGACAAGAATTTCGTGAAAATGGATCAGTCGGTTTTGTTTTATCTTCTCTTAGCTGCTGATTTTCTTAACGATAAGGAGATGCTGGATGTAATGTGCCAAGAAGTTGCTGATAGAATCAAATGTAAAACCCTAGAGGAAATACGTAAAGAATTTGGTATCAAGAATGATTTTACTCCAGAGGAAGAGGAGGAGAACCGTAAAGAGAATGCGTGGGCTTTGAATGCTTTTATAACGCTAGTGTTATTTTCAAGTTTTTTTTTTTTTTAGAATTTAAACTGTTTAGTTAGCAATATCTTATTTTATTTAGTTCTATCTTCTGTTGTTCTTTTTTATAGAATTGTTGTTTGTTTTTATTGATTTATAAATTTATAATTTATGGTGGAAAGAAACTAAAGTTGTTTACATTAAATTTGAAAAAGAAAACATTCATTCAAATGGTTGAAAGATGAATTTGATATCTCAACAAGAAATAACTTTAATATTTTTAAAATATAAAATATTTATGTTACTAACACACACATTTGTGGGAGAAGAGTTGGACTGAGATATAAGGATTACTAAACAGAGAACACAAGCCATACGCTCACTTTATTAATTATCACTATTGTTAGTCTTGAAAGTGTTGAGGATCTGTCAGAAACGTCTCTCTACCTCTCAAAGATAGGGATAAAATCTACATACATCTTATCCTCTTCAACCCCACTTGTGGAATTAGTATTGTTAGTCTTGAAAATTGCATTAAGGAAATAAGCTAGAGTCTTAATTTCCCACTTATTTAGGGTAAAAAAAACTTAGTGGAAGCTTAAATATGTGTGTACAATTTTTCAAACACCATGGTTAGATATTATAGAAAAAATATTTTTTTCTCCTAATTGAGATTTGGAAGGAAAAAAAAGGCTTCCTTTTCCTAGTCTTACTCGGTCACATACATAGAGTTTAGGATTAAAGGGAAAACACCATAAGAAATACGTAAATAATTTGATATCAAGAATGATTTTACTCCAGAAGAAGAAGAGGAGATCTGTAAAGAGAATGTTTGGGCTTTTAGATGATTTTATAGTTATTTTCAATATTTGATTTTTTTAATATTAAAATTAAAACTGTCTAGTTAGCAATATCCTATTTTATTTTATTTCGTTCTATATTCTATTGTTCCTTTTTATAGAATTGCTTTTGATTTTGATTGATTTATAAATTATGTTGGAAAGAAATTAAAGTTATTTATACAAACAACTTAGGGGTCGTTTGGTAGGCCGCATTACAAGAAATGGATCATGTATTATGTAAGGTATTATTTAGTATTATGTTTGGTAGGAATTTGGGCCTATGTATAGTTAATCCACGGATTAGTTAGTAATACACATGTTATAATACCATGTGCTTAGTCTATGTAAAGACAAAAATATCCCTCAAATCATTTCAATTATTTTATTTATTTTCTTCATTTTAAGTTTATATATATTTGTACTAGTAAATGTATTTAAATAAATTAGCTTACAAATTATTTAGAGAGATTTGTTTGTTACTAAATAAATCTAATACAAATCAATACAAATTTGAAATGTGAGTTGTTTATTTGTATATGAAACTTGTGATCTTAATTGAATATATATATATATATATATATGTGTGTGTGTGTGTGTGATTTTCTAATTATTTGTATTTTGAACAATATAAAAAGTTACATACATATTAAAATTACAACTTGCAAGTTTTCTTAACGATAAGGAGATATTGGATTTGATCCTAGTAAACATAGACATAATTAGTAAATGATCAAATGGTCATTCTATTGTTTTAGTTTTCAATTACTTTTGTTGGAAATGTAATCAAACATAAAGATTTTAATAACTGTCAAAGATGACTGATCGTCTAGTTGATGATTAAAATGATGAGTTTCGAACTTTCCTTGTAACTTTTAATTATATCATTATGCTAATAATCTAAGACTGAATATGTAGATTTTGTAAAGCAAATTAATTGAACTTCAAAAAAGGAAAAATAATAAGTTTTGGTCTATTTAATATTTTGCTTTCCATATTCCTACCACAACTTTGGAAAGTAATTAAAATCTAATACACTATAAAAGACCAAGCTAGCCTCATTATTGAAATCATTCATTCATAGATTTCTCCATTTTCTTCGTCATGTCTTCAAAAAAGATCATAACTCTTAAGACTAGCGATGACAAGGAATTCAAACTCGGCAAGTGTGTAGCTGTAAAGTCAGAAATCATCAAGAACTTAGTACAAGACGTTGATTGTACTTGTAATGGCATCCCCTTGCCTAATATTGATGGCAAAATAATGACAAAAGTAGTAAAATATTGGAAGAAACATTCAGAGGAAGGTTGTAACGACTGGGTTCCGTCGTTATAGAAATGCCAACGGGGAAAAATTTGGGGCCGGAAAAACTTTTTCGTAGTATTTAGATTTTCCCAACCTTGTCCAGATTTGGAGGAAATCGGAGTCATTGAGGTGTAGGGAAATCTGGTAGCAATTGGGTGAATCATTCATGATTTTGATTGCGTGGGTAGTTAGATAACTCGTTAAGGAATCCGTACGACTTTACGGAATTAAATTTGGATGAGTAGATCTCCGAAAATTGATCTTAGCGTGAAAGGTATTTTCTGAGCGTTGTAGAATTGAGGTGTGTTGTGGAATGCAAATTTGGAATTCTTTGAAATAACTTTCTGTTTCATTTTGGCCGCTTTGGCGGGTCCTCGATGGCGGGGTGGTGGCCGCTATGGTGGGCGAGATGAGACTTGAATATTTAATTAGCTCACTGGTTCGAAAATGCCGCTCTGGTGGGACTTTATGTCACTCTGGCGCCGCTGTGGTGGGCCAGACATGACCTAATATCGTTAATAAACCCCTAAACGACCTTATTTGGCACTTTTTGACTTTTAGAGCTAAGGAATGAACCCTTGTCGATTTCTACTTATTTTCCACCATTCTTGAGGCTAAAGGTATGCTTTTAACTCCCCGAATCCATTTTTTGATCCGTAGAATGTAATAGAATGGGTTAACGTTGATGGGGGAGGGTTTTGTTATAGATTCTATGGTGGAACCAACCCTAAATTGGATAGTTGGGATCATGAGTTTGATCTAGGGTTCATAGATTTGTTAGCAATTCGGGTAATTAGTAATTGTTTATTGATTCCCGTATTGTATTGATTGTTTGTAGACCAAAAACAAGTGGAACGAATTCAGAAAGGAAATGATCAAGTTTCTTAGGGTTTCAAGCTTGTTTCGAGGTAGGTGATGGTTGTGATTATATGATTATGTGATGTTTGTTTGGTCTTGCTTCATTATGATACTTGTATATGTATGAATGTTGCAATGTTGATCACACTTGTTGTAAATGAGAAAGATGAATGATGATTGCCATGAAATCATGATGTAAATGTATGATCTTGGTGATGTATTTGTGATTGTGATTATGGTGTGTGAATGGGATCGGTTGCCACATTTCGGCATAACTAACTTGGATCGGTTGCCATGTTCCGACATAAATATGGGATCGGTTGCCACGTTTTGGCATAATATTGGGATCGGGTACCACGTTCTGGTATGCTAACTATTTGGGTTTGGGTTCCGTGAGAGGACCAATGATTTGTGATAAATGTATATTGATGAGCATGTTAATAATATTGTTGATGTTAATATATATGCATGTGATTATAATGTTGTTTGACTTGCTTATGTTACACTAGTAGGATGGTTGCGTGATCTTAGTAGTACACTGTGGTTGTGTACTAATTCTGGACTTGCTCTTATTTTTGTTGAGTACAGGGCATCTTCAATAGGCTATTGACAGACCTCGCTTAGGAGATTAGAGATCGTCGCACCGAATCCAAGGGTGAGCCGAATCTTCTGGGTTGCCACAAAATTCTCTTTCGCCGATGTCCACCATTTTTCAGACTTAGACATTTGTTTAGTTAGTTGATTAGTTTATTAGTTGGGGTTGTGACCCTTCCTGTTTAGACTTGTTATTTCGTTAGTAGTTTTGGTACATTGACTTTCAGGTTTTAGGTTGTTTCTTCTGCATTTGTTTAGTATAGTTCTTTAGATTTCCTATTAAAGTTTATGAGAACTTCATTAATTAGTTATTTAATCTGTTTTCATAGTTTAAATGCCTTAGTTTTGGTTTAGTTGTTTGTTTTGAGTTGTAGTAATAGTTCTCCCACCAGAGGGTTAGCGCGGGTGCCAATCACGACGGTTTGGGTCGTGACAATTTGGTATCAGAGCGTAGGCCTCGATGTACCGAAACGAGTCTAATAGAGTCTCACGGAACGGTACGGGGACACCTTTACTTTTCTTCGAGAGGCTATAGGACTTTAGGAAATCTCTCTATTTTTCTCTTGTCTCCTTTCGTGCTATAACTTGATTCCAATTTGTATATGTCAATTCAAATTGGTATCTAACCTCCTTCACTCTTCTGTCTACAGATGGTTAACACTAGATTCAACGGCGTCAGGTCCGCAGCTCCCGTCAATTCTCCGATTGAGGAATCTGCAGCGAGATGTTGCGATCGAGGCAGGGGTAGCGAAAGAGCTAGGGGTAGAGGTCGTGGAAGAGTAGCACCCACCGTGAATGAGGTACCTATCGAGGATGTGCCTGTGAATGAGAACCCTCCTACGCAGCATAAAGAGATAGATGAGAATGTGGATGCTGAGGATGTTGAAGAGATTGGACAAGATGAAGAGGTATTGGTTGGAACTACATGTACTCCTCCTTTGGACCTAGTGTTAGCTCAACATATCATGTCGTTCTTGAAGGGATTGGCTGGTCTTGGAGTGCTTCCATCTGGCCAAGCAACTCAAGCTCCCCCTAATCCCCTTGTTGCTAGCACTGCGCCCAAGACGGGTGGAATGGGAGGTCATGATGCTTTCTTCCGTCCTTTGTTGGGTTCTGTTATGACGGGAAATGAGCATGACATGCTGACTAAGTTTCTGAAGCTTAAGCCTCCGGTATATCTTGGTTCTGAGATTGAAGATGCTTATGAGTTTATCTTAGACTTTTATGAGAGGCTGCATAAATTGGGTATTGTTCACCAACATGGGGTTGAGTTCGTATCCTTTCAACTTCAAGGTGAGGCCAAGCAATGGTGGAGAGCTTATATAGAGTGCAGATCTTCTACTTTAGCTCCACTCACTTGGACCCAATTTCATGCTTTGTTTCTAGAAAAGTATGTGCCTAGAACTTTGAGGGATTGCAAGAAGGATGATTTTATGGCCTTAGAGCAAGGTGGTATGTCTGTGGATTCTTATGAGGCCAAGTTCCATGGCTTATCTAAATATGTTACGCAGTTGGTTACTACTGAGGAGGAAAGGATCCGGTTATTTATTAGAGGTTTGAATTCTGAGTTGCAAGTATTATCTGTTCATATGACTTTTGCAGGGAGGAGTTTTAATGAGGTTACTGACTATGTTAAGAAAGTGGAGGGGGTAAGGCGAAAAGGGCCAAGAACTCGGGTAACTTTCAAGATTCTTATGCTAGGGCATCCGAAAGTCCAACGCGTGCGGCCAAGCCAATTCAGTCTGCTATGCCCGCCTCTACATGTAATTATTCGGGAACTCCATCTAATAATTTTCAGGATAGCCAGAGAGTCGCACATTCGACGGGAAGTAGACCATCATTTGATCGTATATGTTATAACTATGGAGAACTTGGGCATATGAGGAGAGATTGTCCTGACCCACGTGTGTTAGGCCCCGCACATCAACAGTCTAGAGCAGTGGTACCCGTGGGGAATGGTAATAATGGTCGAGGGCGTCCACAAGGTGGGCGAGGAGGTAATCAACGAGGCCGTGGAGGTAGAGGAAATGGTAATGGTAATGCGGGCAGAGGTAATGTGCAACCAGGAAGGGAAGTGGCTCGTCAAGATGATAGAGGCCAATGTTATGCTTTTCTGGGCAAGAATGAGGCAGAGACATCTGACGTGGTGATCACAGGTACTATTCTTGTCTGTGCCTAGATGGATAATGTGTTATTTGATCCGGGTTCCACCTATTTTTATATATCTGTGCGGTTTGCCTTCGAGTTTGATGTGATTTGTGATGTACTTGATGCCCCTATCCATGTTTCTACCCCAGTTGGAGAGTCAGTCATAGTCACCCATGTCTATCGTGCTTGTCCTATTTTGTTTATGAGTTTTCAGACTTGGGCTGATCTGGTGATTTTGGATATGGCTGATTTTGATATTATCTTAGGCATGGCTTGGTTGTCTCCTATTATGTTGTGTTAAATTGTAATACTAAGTTTGTAACTCTAGAAATTCTGGGAAGGGAAAAATTAGAGTGGGATGGGGTGTACAAGCCTAAGCAAGTTGAGATCATATCCTTCATTCGGGCTAGGAAACTGGTAGGGCAGGATTGTTTAGCTTACTTGGCTCATATCCGGGATGTTGAGGTGGAGTCTCCATCAATTGAGTCTATTCTTGTGGCTTCAAAATTTAGAGAAGTATTTCAAATTGATTTGTTTGGTATGCCTCCGGATAGAGACATATATTTTTGTATTGATTTGGAGCCTGGGACACGTCCCATCTCTATTCCTCCATATCGCATGGCTCCAGCAGAATTAAGAGAGCTTAAGTCTCAAATCCAAGAGCTTCTTGATATTCGACCTAGTGCGTCCCCATTGGGTGCCCCAGTTTTGTTTGTTAAGAAAAATGATGGTAGTATGAGAATGTGTATAGATTACCGGCAATTGAATAGGGTCACTATTCGAAACAAGTATCCCTTGCCTTGAATAGATGATATTTTTGACCAATTGCAAGATGCATCAGTCTTCTCCAAAATTGATTTAAGGTCTGGTTACCATCAATTAAAAATTAGGCCCGAAGATGTGCCCAAGACAACATTTAGGACTCGTTATGGGCACTATGAATTCCTAGTTATGTCCTTTGGTTTGACTAATGTGCCTGCAACTTTTATGAGTTTGATGAATGGGGTGTTCAAACTATTTCTTGATTCGTTTGTGATAGTCTCTTCATTGATGATATTTTGGTTTATTCGAAAAGTGAGGTAGAGCATGATATTGTTCTGGGTGTTCTTGGGAAATAAAGGTTGTATGCTAAATTTTCTAAGTGTGAATTTTGGTTGACTTCGGTTGCGTTTTTAGGTCATATAGTTTCGAAAAAAAGGGTAATGGTAGATCCTCAAAAGATTGAGGCAGTTAAAAATTGGTTTCGGCCTAGCTCTGTGACGGAAGTTAGGAGTTTTGTGGGGCTCGCTAGCTATTATCGTCGATTTGTTAAGAATTTTGCTTCCATTGCTACTTACTTGACTAATTTGACCAAAAAAGGAGATACCATTCGAATGGACTGAAAAATGTGAGGAGAGCTTTCAAAAGCTCATGATTATTTTGACCATCGCACCTATCCTAGAATTACCGGTGGAAGGTAAGGATTGTATAGTTTATTGTGATGCTTATCATTCTGGATTGGGCATTGTGTTAATGCAGGTAAAGAATGTTATAGCCTATGCGTCGCACCAATTGAAGGTGCATGAGAGAAATTATCCAACCCATGATTTGGAGTTGGCAGTGGTAGTATTTGCTCTAAAGATCTGGTGGCATTATCTTTATGGTGTTAAGTGTGAAGTATTTACTGATCATCGTAGTTTACAACATGTGTTCACTCAAAAGGATCTGAATTTGAGACAATGGCGATGGATGGAGTTACTCAAAGATTATGATGTGACCATTCAATACCATCGAGTAAGGCTAATATTGTGGCAAACGCCTTGAGTCGAAAAGCAGTAAGTATGGGTAGCTTAGCTTACTTAAGTGTAACCAAACAACCTTTGGCTAGGGAAATTCAGACATTGGAGTCTATGTTCATGCAGTTGGGCATCGCATAAAAAGGTGGGGTGTTAGCTAGCATTGAAGCTAAGGCCACATTCATTGAGGAGATCAAGGCCAGACAATTTGAGGATGAAAATTTGAAAGAACTCAAGGAGAAGATGGTGAATGGTAATGTCACGACCCGGGAGCACTCCCTAGTCGTAACCGGCATACTCGACCTCGAAGAGGTCTAATACAAGCCTCTTAGCATTCATTCATCGCATAGACACTAAAACCATAAGGAATTTAAAACTTTCTTTACCAAGAAAACATTGCATAAAAAAAATAATAGCAAGCGGA